>JAADWZ010000401.1:0-28859 GCA_023336445.1 Pythium dissimile | reverse complement strand
GCCCGTGTAAGTTGAGCACTAGGTCAAGTCGTTATGCGGGAGTGATAGCTGGATTTGCAGTCCAATGCAATCGGCTGGTCGCACATCTGTAGAACCACAGCCAATCTCGGTTGGGATCTTTGTACGTTTGAATGAAATGTGCAAGTACGTTTTCTCACACTATCACGTTCTTGAAGGGTCCAGCTGATTGGAGTGTGGATAAGATCCATGGCGTTTGGTCTTGTTAACTCAGTATTCATACCCATCAAATCTTGTCTGATAGGGATTTGACGGCGTATTCGCTTTGCGCTTCTTGCTCGCCTGTCACGGCTTAGCAGGCACGTCAAGTGCACCAAGCCTAAACAGGCTCTGGAACTCCGTTGGCCGCGAACGAGTCCACTGTGGTAACCGTGGAAGAGGTCGTTGGGATTTAGCCAGCGGAGGGAAGTGTCGACGCCCAGGGGCACGGCGACAGTCCATGGTACTGCTACTGAAAGCTCTCCTATTCCATCAATCGCCCAACTCAGTTCTATCGATCAGTGCTTACCTCCCATGCTGTCGGACCACCCCGCACAAGACTGCCGTCAGCCTCTGTGACCGTGCTCTGCAGCGTCATGGAGCATGTATGCAACGTCCCGTACGGGAAGCCAAGCGTTGGCTTCCTGTCCAGAGCCCTGGGCTCAAAACTGCGCAGTCTAATAGTTGCGGCCAGCGACAGCATTGTGTCCCCACAAGACGCCGAGCGACGCCGCTCCGCTGTACAACTACACGGCCGCTCGAGACCCTCAATGCTCGCAATCACTGAGATTGGCCGGGGTCTGTAGTTTTTATGTGCATGGCCGGACGGAGTGCATACGAGTGACCCACTTTGAGCCTGTCTTCCGCCACGACCGTCAACAGCCCCTGGTTGATCTCGCGTTGACGCCGCACTAGGTTTAAGCATCAGCACCGGATACTGTAGTACACAGGAGGATGACGGAAGAGCGAGGCGTCCAATTGGATCCAATCCGGCGCTCGAACTTCAAGTCGAAGCTCCACTAGATATGAGTGCTGCACTCGGATTGCCTAAGTGGAGTGAGCGTATGGAACTCTGAAACCGAAGTGTCTCACACAAAACGACCGAAAATGCTACCCAAACCTCTAAAATTCGATATATTCTGAGGTGTGGAATTGCTTGTCTGTGCTGAATGCACACGTTACACCTGCAAAACATCATACTATGCCGGTTCGTCTCGACCAACTCGAGGGCCGCATCCTGGGGTGGAGAGGTCGCTAGTCCTTGTTTGCAGCTTTGGGTGCTACTACACGCAGAGTTTGTCACTGGGATCCGGACTGTGTTGTGATTCAAGCAGATGAGGAGCACCGAATGCTGAATGTGGTACGTACTGTGTGCTATTTCCACTTTTAAAAAGTTGTGTGTGCATGTGGTAACGCACAGTGCACCAGGCACCAGGCCGACAGTACGCACGGCGTATGAGCCGGTGCTGCTCAGACGGCCCCGGCTGAGCCAAGCAGATTGGAAACTTCATTCTTGAAGGCTTTGGAAGAGGCGTGTGTTTCCCTTGTTAAAATGGCAGTAAATTGCGGATGATCTGAATACTGTAGTACAGAGTAGTAGAACCAGAGTCGAGATGGTGCAGATTGCTTCAGATACCTTCTGAATCGTCAGGATCGGACATGGCCCATGTCACATGGGCATTTCTGTGCCAATGCCTCACTGTTATCGACCTCGTGGAAAAGTTGACGCGACCGACTGATCTTGATGGCTGATAGGAGCCATTGGATGAGAAGGGGATGAGTGAGTGGCTATCCTGTTCAATTTGATACAACGAAGCGAATGTAAGCTTGCTCCACTGATAATCCCTGTTGGAAATGACCTGTGAAATTCGATACACCAAAAACGTCTCGCTCGATCTCATCGGCTACGTGGATGAGATGATTGTGAAGGTCTGGACGTGGAGCACTGTGATCATCAAAGACCCGTCGAAGCAGCGTTGTCTGGTCTCTTGGTGTACAGTATTGGCTCCTCCTTGCAACGTTGCAGTTGAGCAAACTCTGAGCTGGCCGACATGTTGTGAGCCTTTCCCAAGTAGCTAGGGCCCTGGGCTCTGGCACAAGCATCCGAGCTTCCAAACTCTCCCGCAGTCGTGGTCGCTCACTTTCCATTCTGCCCTCCGCAGACGCACAAGCTCTCCAAGTCTGCTGAAGTTCACTAAAGAGACGACGAAGCACCATGGCGGCCGGAATCGGAATCAACGTGGACGCGGCCAGCGGCGACGACGCGCCCACGGAAGGCTCGCGCATGTATGCGATCGTGGTGTGCATCTTCGCGTCGCTGGGCGGCATCTTCTTCGGCTACGACCAAGGTGTCACGGGCGGCGTGCTGGTCATGAACTCGTTCCTGGAAGACTACTGCGTGGACTACGACGGCAACACGTGGGACGACTGCCTCAAGACCTCGAGCTCGCTCCCGGACAACTGGCGCACGTTCACCACACTGTACAACGTGCTCTACTACCTCGGCTGCCTGTGCGGCGCCATGCTCGGCGGCTTTGTCGCGGACAAGTTCGGTCGTCGCATGACCATCTTCAACGCCGGTGTGTTCTTCTGCGTCGGCACGATCTGGGTGATCGCCTCGTCCGCCCACAATCACACGTTGATCCTCGTGGGCCGCATCGTGCAAGGAATGGGCGTGGGCAACTCGTCCTTCTCGCTGCCGATCTTTGGCGCGGAGGTGGCGCCCAAGGAGCTACGCGGGTTGCTCTCGGGCTTCATGCAGATGACCGTCGTCACCGGGCTGCTGCTCGCTAACGTGGTCAACCTCGCCATCAAACACACTGACGAAGGCTGGCGCATCACCAACGGCGTTGCGCTGCTGCCGCCCGTGATCGTCATGCTCGGCATCTTCTGCGTGCCGGAGAGTCCGCGCTGGATGTACAAGCACAAAGGTCGCGACGCCGCGGAGGCCACGCTCAAGAGACTGCGCCAGACCGAGAGCGTGGGCCGCGAGCTGGACGCCATCGGCGAGCAGCTCGAGCTGGAAGCCAACGAAGTGGCGTGGAGGCAGCTGGTCGACCCGTCGATCCGCCGCCGCGTGTTCATCGCCATGTTCCTTCAGGTGCTGCAGCAGGCCACGGGCATCAACCCGGTGATGACCTACGGCGCGCAGATCTTCAAAGACGTGGCCGGCGACGGCATCATGTCGCTGCTCATCATGTCGATCGTCAACTTTGTGTCGACCATACCGGCCATGCGCTGGGTGGACACGTTCGGCCGCCGCACGCTTCTCCTGGTGGGCGCCACGGGCATGTGCGTCGGCCACTTGGTGTGCGCGCTGGCGTTCACGATCGGCTGCGACGGCGACACGGACAACACCAACTGCGGCTCCGGCGCCGGCAATCTGATGATCGTCGCCGCCTGCTTCTTCGTGTTCAACTTTGCAATCTCGTGGGGCCCGGTCTGCTGGATCTACCCGGCCGAGATCTTCCCGCTCAATGTGCGCGCCAAGGCCGTGACGCTCTCGACCATGGCCAACTGGGGCATGGGCGCGATCATGATCGCCGTGCCCAAGCTGTTCCCGTACCTCAACCTCAACGGCGTCTTCTTCCTGTTCTTCGCGCTCTGCGCCTGCTGCGGCATCTTCGTGTGGTTCTTCTGCCCGGAGACCCGCGGGCTCTTGCTGGAAGACATTGAGGCCCTGTTCCACGGCAAGACCTCGCACGGCAAGGACGCGTCGCCCAAGTACGTCGAGTCCTCGACGCCCGTCCACACGGCGGCTTAGCGCAAGTCGAAAGATTAGCCCTGTTTTGGCAAAACATAAAATACGCTAGGTCTATCTAGTTTGTGCACGTACCCTGCGAGAGAGATGTTGCGTGCTCTTGGTCAATCTTGCAGAATGTGCTCACAGCAGAAGAACCGCGTCGTGGTCAGCGCCACGCGGCCCAGCACGTGGAGACCCACGCACGACACCACAAAGCCCACGGCAGACAAGCGATAAAACCACGCCGTGCCGACCACCGTTTCGGTTCCCTGCTGCGTTTTGATATTGATCTCGACGTTGCTCTTGTCTGTAAAGAAGCCAATCGTACACACCACGAGAAACACGAGATTCAGCCCGCTCAGGAGCCCTAACAATGCCTTGACCGAGCCAAAGTACACCACGAGCAGGACAGAGCGGGGCGTGAACTGGCTCAGCGCGGCCTCGTCGAATCGCGGTTGCTGTTGTACAGAGTGTTGCTGGCTGGCGTGGTGGCTTGAGTGGTCGTACAGTGGCAGTAGCGGCACGCGCTCGTCCTCCAGTGGGAACACGATGCATTCGCTGTCCGCGACCACCGTGTTGTGCAATCTCGCGTCCAGATCTGCGAGGTGGTAGGCGTTCTGCACGAGCACGAGGAAAACTACGGCGCCGAAGCCGCACAGAGGCATGAGCAGCAGCGACAGCGCGAGGCCAAGCAGCATGAGCACGAAGCACGTGATACCAACAGAGAAGTTGGCCGCGTGATACGCCAACAAGTGGCTCAGGTACCAGAGCGCGGACCACGCAGCCGGGCAGCAGAGCAGCGTTGGGTGTGCAGCGAGCACCTCGCGGTGGCGCACCAACGGCGGTGGTGCTGGTGGGATATAGACAGGCGGTGGGCGCTCGTGCGGGGGAAGAGGTGGCGCCGAGGCGGCGGCATGAGTCATGGCGATGGCACAGTACGTGTTGGGGAATTGAGCTCTTCGATCTTCTTTGGAGAGAGTGATGGTCTATTTGTTCAGCGCATAGTGTGGACCACATAAGAGATACTAGTATGCTGTAAGAAGTTGTGTTTTGTTGGCGTCCAGGCGCCGTTGGTTATTTTCGCTCGCGCAAACGAACGCCCGTCCGCCGTCCGCTATGGTGAAGCCGCTCAACAAGGAATGGGAGCTCTTCGGCCGCAAGTACCGCGTGGCCGGGGCCAAGGGTGAGAAGGTGGACTGCAACGCCTGCCAGAAGCAGGTGTCGGCCGCAGTCAACCGCCTCCAGTCGCATATGCGCGTGTGTCCCGCACGGCCCGCCCCGAGTCACAGCCACACTGTGGCCGCAACCACGGACGACCTTGATGGCACTAGCAGCCACTCAGCGCTGACTGTGGACTCCGCCATAGCGAGTGATGTGGCCGACGCATCGGTTGGTACTGTTGGTATGCTGGCATCAACTGTGGCCACCGCGCCAGCAGACACAACGCTACTACCAGCAGCCAAACGACCACGCACGACGCCAACAATTGCCGACCGCGCGCGTTGGCCTCTCGTTGCGGCCGCGGCCACGGCCGACGACGTGTGCACGCCAACGCCGTCCGCGTACTTCAAGCGACGGATCGAGATCGAGGAGCAGCGTCTGCAACTGGAACTCAAGCGCGAACACCGCGAACTGGCCCGCGAGCGGTTCCAGCTCGAGATTCTCGAGGCGCAGGCCCGCAAAGAAAAGTCCGCGGCCGCGAAGGAGACGTACGAGGCGCGTGTGCTGTTGACGTTGTCGCGGAAACAGCTCCGAGACCAGGGTGTGTGTGAGGACGAGATCGACCGCATCCTGCCGGTCGATCCACAACCCGAATCCCCCGCGGTGGCCGCCACTGTGGCTGATTCTGCTGCAGCCGACCAGAGCGGCCACGCAGCGGCTGCGGCGGCCAACGCTGCGGCCTCGGCTGCACTTGAGGCTGCAAAACTGGACAGCACAGCAGTCTTGTGAAGAGAACCGAACATGAAGAGGAAAAAACAATTATGGTGGATTATAATTTAGCGTTCCATATTCTCCGAAAAAAAAGGTTTTCGTTCATGACTCGATAAATAAAAACAAGCTAATTGGTATCCCGTCCTCTCCCTTCACAGGTCGATGATACACGACCGTGCCGAGTCCATGGCCTGGTAGTAGTTGTCGCTGAAAACGGCGCGCGTGGTGGCGCGCATAGACCGGCCATCGGTCGCGTTGAGCAGCGTGTACGACAGCGAGCCCAGCCGCAGCATCACCTCCTGCGCCGTGGGACGCAGCTCCGGGTCCTGCTCCCAACAGGCACGCAGCACGTCCACAAACTCGGGCGGTGCACGGCTCACGTAGATCGGAGGGATCTTGGGGCGCTCGCCGTTGGCGACCAGCGTGCGCACTTGGTGGTCGAACGCCACGTCGCCAAACGGTGTGGACCCGTTCGTGAGGATCTCCCACATCGCCATGCCAAAGCTATAGATGTCGGTCGCGCGGTTAAAGATGCAGTCGTTCGGGTCGGCCATGATCTCGGGCGCGTTCCACCGCCAGGTGCCAGCAAACGAGGTCTTGTGGCGAGCCTTCTCGTCCGCAATCTCGTCGTCCACGGGCAGAGTGGCGCGCCGCCGCGTCGTCATGATGAACTCGGGCGCGATCCGCGAGATGCCAAAGTCAGCGATCTTGGCGGTCCAGTCCTCCGTCACGAGAATGTTGGAGGCCTTGATGTCGCGGTGGAGGTAGATCGGGTCGCGGTTGTGCATGAACGCAAGTCCCTTGGCGGCTTCAAATGCGAGCCGCACCTTGGTTGACCACTCCATGAGCGGGTTGGCCTTGAGCACATCACGGAGCGAGCCGCGCGCACAGTACTCGCTAGGGAAACAAAAAAACGACCCAGTCAGTCCACCTGATCCAGAACCCATAGTACAATAGAGACTATCATACTTGACCAGGCACATGCTGCCTTTGTAGGTGCCGAGCTGGATGAAGAGCGTGATGTTCGGGTGGCGCAGCTGCGCAGCGAGCGCGGCTTCGTCACAGAACGTTCCCTGCAGCTCCGACATGTGCGTCATGTACAGATCTTCCGTGCCTTCGGTCACGCCCTGGAGGCGGATGCACTTCATCGCGACCGTGATGCCGAGCCACTGCGTACGATACACAATCGCGCTCGAGCCTTCGCCGATCTTGACGACCGGTCCCGTGGTGACCATCTCCGAGAGCTGGCTCATGAGCGAGTTGCTGTCGATCGTCTTCTCGTCCATGAGCAGCTCTTCGCTATTCGTAGCCGTGGCTCGCGGCGCCTCGCAAAAGCACGCAAGGCTCGTCCCGAACAAGAACGCGTTGGTCACGGGCACCAGGTACGTCACGGTCTCGGCGACCACGCCAAAGGCCACGTAGCGGCGCCAACAGAGCTGCGTCACCACCAGCGGCAGCGAGAAGAGCGCGTTGCAGACCACGTAGCCTAGCAGTCGGCGCAGCACGTTGCGGCCGTGCGTGTTGTCGTTCAGCCGTGTGGTCTGGCGCACCAGCTCGAGGTTCGCGAGGATCACGACGAGCATCGCGACTTGTAAGACGAGCACGACCGTGACGTTGAGCGCATGCGCGACGGGCCTGTCCACGAGCGACGGCAGCGTGGCGAACATGACGCCGTAGACCGACGCCGCGACGATCGACACGAAAAAGTTGCGCCGCACGTGGAGCGACTCGACGCGGCCGAGCCGCATGAGCAGCGACAGGTTGGCGATCCAGAACAGCGACATGAAGAACGCAAAGCGCGCCAGCGCGGTGGCCACGATGGCCACCGCGTCATCCGCAGTACGCGCCGACGTGTCCTCGTACGCGCTGGCGTACGTGAGCTGCGCGTGGTGACGCAGCGCCTCGAGAGCCACGAAGCTCAGGTCCGAGATGCCGATGATGCAGAGGATAAAGTCGGCCAGACGGTGCTTGAGCCGGTGGAATGTGACCGAGTGGACCAACAGGAACATGGCGCAGAGCCCCGAGACGAGCAGCACGGCCCACTGCGCATACGCGAAGGCATCCAACCAGGGCGCCATGGCGATGCCAGCAACGGGTCTTTCCTCCTGGGGTGATGCGGCGATTTGTTGGTGCCGCCGGTGTTGGGAGAACGATCAATGCGTCGCAATTTGCCGTAGAACAAGCAGTTGGCGTTCAGAATTACTGTATTCCCACGTGGGCGGCAGCGTGGATTGCTCACGACGACCACGCTTGACTCGTTGGCGTTGGAGATTTTTGTTGGAATTTTCAACACGCCGCGACGGCTGGGGAAGCAGAACCATGTGCTGAACCTGAATGGTGTAAATACACCTCAGAAAGAAGGTTATTAGAACATATCTCAAATCCCCTAACCACAAATGGCAACTCATCTTGATAGTTTATAGACCAATCAAATCATAGATTTTTCCCTTTCACTCTTCTCATTGGATAGCAATCTGGTTCAACATTCAAACCTGGCATATTCAATGCCCCAATGAAACATGCTTGGAGATTTCACATGAATTCCTTTGCTGGAACCTTTCAGGATTTATACGCCGAATTTTGATCGGTGCCCGTCCCAAAAATCCGGGAAATGGCACGTCGTTCTAACGCGCGAAGGTCCATAGCTCTGGACTCTGGATCGTGGCCACGCCAGACTCTAGACCCTGGATTTTATCCTCACGCCAACGTTTCCAGCGCGCGCTCTTTCCCATTCCTCACAAAGAAATCCTCCGGGGCAAGCCAACATCACTACCTCCACCACTATGGCCGGCGGCGTCGCGCTCCCGCTCCAGGCTCCCGGCGCTGACGACGCGCCTACCGAAGGCTCCCGTCTCTACGCCATCGTTGTCTGCATCTTCGCGTCGCTTGGTGGGCTCTTTTTCGGCTACGACCAAGGTGTCACGGGTGGCGTGCTGGTCATGAACTCGTTCCTCGACGACTTTTGCGTCGAATACGACAAGAACACGCCAGCCGACTGCCAGCAGAGCACGACGCAGTTGCCCGTCAACTGGCGCACGTTCACCACACTGTACAACGTGCTCTACTACCTCGGCTGTCTGTGCGGCGCCATACTGGGCGGCTTTGTCGCGGACAAGTTTGGTCGTCGCATGACCATTTTCAGCGCCGGTCTGTTCTTCTGCATTGGCACCATTTGGATCATCGCTACACCCGCTACGCAGCACACGGTGATCCTCGTGGGCCGCATCGTACAGGGCGTTGGCGTTGGTAACTCGTCGTTCTCGCTGCCAATCTTTGGTGCCGAAATTGCCCCCAAGGAGCTGCGTGGGCTGCTCTCTGGATTCATGCAGATGACGGTCGTCACCGGTATACTGCTTGCCAACGTGGTCAACATCGCCATTAAACACACGAATGAAGGCTGGCGCATCACCAACGGTATCGCGCTGTTGCCGCCCATCGTTGTGATGCTCGGTATCTTCTGTGTACCAGAAAGTCCACGTTGGGTGTACAAGCACAACGGTCGCGTGGCAGCTGAGAAGACGCTCAAAAGCCTCCGACAGACTGACAACGTGGGCCGCGAGCTCGACGCCATCGGCGAGCAGCTCGCGCTCGAAGGCAAAGAGGTTTCGTGGAAGGAGATCCTGGAAAAGACGATCCGCCGTCGCGTGTTCATCGCTGTTTTCCTTCAGGTGCTGCAGCAAGCGACGGGCATCAACCCAGTGATGGTGTACGGCGCGCAGATCTTCAACGATGTTGTCGGTGACGGCATTATGTCGCTGCTCGTGCTCTCGATCGTCAACTTTGTGTCAACCATCCCGGCCATGCGCTGGGTGGACACGTACGGTCGTCGCTCGCTGCTGCTGGTTGGCGCCG
This sequence comes from Pythium dissimile, assembly GCA_023336445.1. Lineage (NCBI taxonomy): Eukaryota > Oomycota > Peronosporomycetes > Pythiales > Pythiaceae > Pythium > Pythium dissimile. The sequence continues at coordinate 19,336 of JAADWZ010000401.1, read as the reverse complement.
TTGGAATGTGCATTGGGCACTTGGTCAGCGCCTTGAGCTTCACGGTCGGATGCCACGGAAACACCGACAGTGCCGGCTGCGGAACAGCTGCTGGATACGTCATGATCATTGCTTCGTGCTTCTTCGTCTTCAACTTCGCAATTTCGTGGGGTCCGATCTGCTGGATCTACCCGGCCGAGATCTTCCCACTCAACGTGCGCGCCAAGGCCGTGTCTCTCTCGACGATGGCGAACTGGGCTGCGGGCGCAATTATGATCGCCGTGCCAAAGCTGTTCCCGTATCTGAACGTGAACGGTGTCTTCTTCCTCTTCTTCGCGCTGTGTGCGGGTTGTGGCACTTTTGTGTGGTTTTTCTGCCCCGAGACCCGCGGCATCTTGTTGGAAGACATCGAAGAATTGTTCCACGGCCGAGTGTCTCGTCTCAGCGAATCCCCCAAGTACGCCGCGATGGATACGCCGGACACTGCGTCGGTGTGAGTGCTGTCTGCTGCTTCATGCTCGTCGTAGCGTTTTCTTTTAAGCATGTGAAATCCCAGTCAGACAGAATCAGCTTTTGGAGTGGTGTTGCTAAACGACGCCTATTTTAACCCACAAACTCGTTTGTGCACGTGAGCTCGAAACGACGCTGACGCGAAACCGCACGGTAGAGTGGAGGATCATCGCCTTGGGGATGACACCACCTTGACGGCGCATGTACTGGCAATGAATTCAACGACGTCAACCTCAGCTTCCCACAATGACGCGCCGATGCTGGACGCACTGGCCAAACTCGAGCTGTCGATGCGGCCGCAGTCCGTGCCCTCCTGGCTGAGCAGCGACATACACCACGCGCCGAAAGTGACGGCGCTCGGCCCCCGGCGTAGTTCTGTCGAATATATGGATGCCCACGCATCGACCAATAGTGCATCCCCACCAACCTCCTTAGCATCGATCTCTGAAAGCGGCTCGCCTTCGTCCACCTCCACGAAGGCTTGTTCGATCGGCACCACGGGCCCGTCAGCAGCCGCTGTTCGACCACGAGCACCTCTTGTCGTTCACAAAGAGCCCACGGCCACGGACCACGAAAAATCGTTCCTGGCGAAAGAGTCCGAGCTGGGAAACCCAAAGAGAACTCGCCAACGCTCTCGACTGCAGCAGCAAAACGGTGCCAGCAAGGCCCGCCGCGTCAAGCAGTCGATCACCGAGTCGCTCAAGTCGCTGGAATTCTTCGACAAGACGAACCAAAGTCGCGAGCTCTCGGCCAAGTACTCGGTCATGTGCACGCTCGCCGACCCGGAGGGGAATGTCCACTTCGTCAACATTGACGATGACGTCAAAGATGGCGACGACGACGACGACGAGGCTTTTGAAGCCGAAGACGGTCCCGCCACGGGTCTTGAAAGCAGCGACCATGGGGTCGCAATGGTCAATACCAGCTGCCCCGGGTCCATGAAAGCTGTCCGCAAACTGGAGAAATCGCTGTCGAGACCGAAGAGCGAAGCCACTATGTCTGCGACAACCATCGCATCGGCCACAACCACCCAGTCGTTTGACATTCCAGAGCTGCCGCATGGCCAACACCTTGTGATCAACATCTTGTCGACGTGGGGCGATCCGTTCTACGTCGGCTTGATGGGCGTCGAGCTCTTCGACCGCACAGGCCACGTGGTCCACCTGTCCGACGTGGACAAGCAGCTCTCAGCCGACCCGCCCGACCTCAACGGCGCCGATCACGACCGCGTCGATCCTCGCACTGTGGACAAGCTCGTGGACGGCAACTACTTCACGAGCGACGCACTTCACGCTTGGCTGGCGCCGTTCACGCGAGGCCAGAACCACTTTATCTATGTCGACTTGGACTACGCGCTGTCGCTGAGCATGATCCGCATTTGGAACTACAACACCACGCGCATCCACTCGTACCGCGGCGCGCGGTACGTGGAGATCTCGCTCGACGGCAAGTTCATCTTCAAGGGAGAGATCCGTCGCGCACCGGGCAGCGCCGTGGAAGACGTTGATGCTTGCCACGAGTGTATCCTATTCACGACCAACTCGTCCATTCTTCGTGTGATTGAAAAGTACGAGAAGCAGACGACCAGCAAGGCTGTCGATTCCAATGCACCATGTGACGTGCCAACGAACGAAGAGCTCCAGCGGCCAAAAACGGGCAATCAAGCTACACGAAGCGCTGGGATTGGGTCCGGACAACCCATCTTCCCTCTGAGCTCTGTCCCCAAGCCCGCCAAGGCCATGGCGATGGATCTGCTCAGCCACAGCACCTTGTCGGCCACTGCGTCCGCCGCGTCACGGCCTTGCACAGCACCGATCGTCTGCGACGCGTCGAGTGAGCGGCCGATGGTGTGCCAGCGCGTCGAGATCGTGTTTGAAGCCAATTGGGGCGACCCGTACGACGTTGGACTCGCCGGACTGCAGTTCCTGGACAACAACTACACGCCGCTGAAGGCGACACTGACGGAGACCGCGACGGTTACAGCGCCGTACGCGACGGAGAACGCGGAGCGGCTGGTGGTGACGCATGGTGCGCGCCACTTGTCGACCAACGCGGGCGAGATGTGGGTGGCTCCGCTGCGAACCGTGCTCGGGTTCCTGCCGTCGGATCGGAAAGGCGCGCTGGCCGTGGACTTTGGGCAGCCGGTCACCTTGCGCGCGCTCAAGATCTGGAACTACAACACGACGCTCGAGGAATCGTTCAAGGGCGCCAAGCAGATCGCCGTCTACGTCGACGGCGCGCGGCACAGCAATTTCTCGCTGCGGAAGGCGCCGGGCAACATCATGGAGTTTGACTTTGGCCAGTTCTTACACCTACGCAGCCAGCAGCCACACGTTGGCGTGACTAGTCCAACAGACAAGCCGCCCGCTGCGCATTGCAGCAGCAGCAGCTCGGTCCCAACTGCCGAGGTGATGAAAGTCCACTCGCCGTGCAAACCCGATGCTGTCCGCCACGAGGAAGACGCCTCTGCTCCCGTCACTGACTCAACTAGCAGCCACGGCGAGCCACCAGTCCTCCAGCCACCACGGAGTGCAATGCGGCCGATCGCCGAGCTCTTGCAGCAGTACCAGACGCCACTCTTTCCCACCGGCTACATCGTCAAGTTTGTGTTCCTCTCGACCTGGGGGGATCCGTTCTACCTCGGGCTCAATGGACTGGAGCTCTACGACCGCGCCAACAGCCTCGTGCGGCTCCGCGAGGACATGGTCGACGCGCAGCCGCGCGACATCAACATCCTCAAAGACCCGGGCGCGCCGCACGACGTGCGCACGCTCGACAAGCTCTACGACGGCGTCCACAACACGTACGATGACCGCCACATGTGGCTCGCGCCGTTCACGCCGTCGCAGCCCAACAAGCTCGTGCTCTTCTTCAACGAGCCCGTGACGCTCTCCAAGGTCCGCCTCTGGAACTACAGCAAGACGCCGGCGCGCGGCGTCAAAGAGTTTGAGGTGTTCCTGGACGACGTGCTGGTGTTCCACGGTATCTTGAAGCAGGCGCCGGCGCTCGCGCTCTCGAGCGAGGACGACAACGAGGACGAGCTGCTGCGACTGACCAGCGACACTGTCGAGAACCGTCGGCTGCGGCGTCGACGCTACGAGCGCGCCGAGGCCGCCGCCGCCGCCGTCGACATGACGCAAACCGTGCTGTTCACGGACGACTCCGCGGTGCTCGAGAGCGAGGCGCCTAACATCTTCTTGCCCGACGACGAGCTCGAGGAAAGCGTCACGTTCTACGACAACAGTCAGGTGCTCTCGCTCTCCGACTCGCCACAGCGCGGCGACACTGTCGCGAGACCCTCCACCTCGGCAGGTCTGCTCGCCGCCGGCAGCGGACTACCAAGTCGCCCTGGCCGTGCCAGCGGCTATCGATGATCCCCTTTAAATCCCATATATTGTATCATATGAATGCTACTATCATTTGATTTACTTCTACTTTGGGCATCTGCCTACCTGTGTTATTGATATATGTTGGCGCCAGGAATGGATCCCGCGTGTTTGTATACGTTCGTGCGGTTGAACCCTCAAAATCTCCTCAAATATTCCGACTGGCCACCTACCATATCCGCCCCATGCAGCTGAACGGGGCTCGCGGCCGCAGCGACGTCGCGCCGCCACAGGCGCCACCCCCGCCGCGTCCGATGCAGCGCATGGGCAGCGGCGTGTCGCTGCGTCGTCGGCTCGGCGGTTCGGAGCTCGACCCGCAGCAGCCGCGGCTCGTGGGCGACCACTACGTACGTCGGCGTTTCCATTGTCCCCCTTGCAGCCCCCCCCTGCGGTATGCTACAGTAGGATTCACGGCTCTTTCTCGTCTCCTGTCCAACTACAGCAACTGGGCGTGGAGATCGGTCGCGGCGGCTTCGGCGTGGTGTTCAGCGCACTGGACTTGCGCTCGGCACGGTCCGTGGCCATCAAGCAGGTGGCGCTCGCCGAGCTGGACGCCGACGCGCTACTGCCGATCGAAAGCGAAGTACGGCTGCTCAAGAAGCTCACGCACGAGAACATTGTGACGTACTTTGACACGATCCGCACGCCGTCGCATCTGTACATCGTGTTAGAGTACATGGAGAACGGCTCGCTGGCGCAGTTTATGAAGAAGTTCGGGTCGTTTTCTGAGCCGCTGGTGGCCATGTACATTGCGCAAGTGCTGCGCGGCCTCGCGTACCTCCATGAGCAAGGCGTGCTCCACCGAGACGTCAAGGGCGCCAACATCCTCACCACCAAGGACGGACTCGTCAAGCTCGCCGACTTTGGCGTGGCCGTCAAGCTGAGCGAGACCACGCACAACAAGACCCAGTCGGTGGTCGGCTCGCCCTACTGGAGTACGAGTTCCTCTCGCCATGCTTATTGTCTATGAGATGGTATCTGTATTGAACTGTGGTATCTGTATTTGTAGTGGCGCCCGAGGTGATCGAGATGTCGGGCGGCTCGTTCGCGTCGGATATCTGGAGCGTCGGCTGCACGATCATTGAGCTGCTCACGACCAAGCCGCCGTATTTCGATCTCCAGCCCATGGCCGCGCTCTTCCGCATCGTGCAGGACGACCACCCGCCGCTACCGGAGCGCGTCTCGCCTGCGCTCCAGGATTTCATCATGAAGTGTTTCATGAAGGAGCCGCGGCTGCGCAGCTCGGCCGCCGAGCTGCTCCAGCATCCGTGGATTGCGCAAATCCCTCGAAACAAAGTGGAGCAAAGCTCGCAGCTGGTTACACAGAATGTGACCTCGTCTCATGACCGCGACGCTGTGCTGAACACGATCAAGCTGTACAAAGACAAGCGGCAAACGACGGGAGTTGCTACAATGGCGATCCACGGTGACGAAGAGGACGAAGAAGATGTGGAGAATTGGGACGATGAACTCGGTGTTGAGTCGGAGCCCAAACCGCTCACGCTCGATGCCGAGCTGGCAAATCATACTCGCAGCAAGAGGGATGAGGTGGAGTTGACTCTCTCAGGACGAGGCGGGACGTCAGTGCCTAGTCTTCAGTTGACGAAAGAAGACGCGAACGCGCTGATGGACGACGAACTGTGGGACGACGAAACAGAGAGCTCACAGAGTGCTAGCTTGGTCACATCAGCAGCAAAAGTGGAAGAAGAACAAAGGACGTGGAGCGGGTCAGCCCTGATTCCGGTGGAGAAGCGGTTGTCAAAGCTCAAAGCATTCCGTGAAGATAATGACGAAGAGGATTTGCAGTGGGACGTGGATGAAGAGAAGCTTGTGCGAGCCGTCGTCGCGCAGAGGCAATTGAAGAGAACCATGAGTACTAGCTTCGTTGTTGACGTCCAGCCACTGAGTGCTTTGGACAGGTTTAAAGAAGCTGACAACTTGGATGACGAAGACTTCGCTGAAGCAGAGCCGCAAGGCCTCGAATTGCGGCTGCATCGCCAGTTTGCCTCGGAGGCGGTAGTAGTATCATCTGACGTGCTCTTTGACGACGAAGAATTGGATTTTGAGTATTCGAGCTTTCGTGACAACCACCAGAAGGCGACTGCCCGTGTTCTCGAGCTGCTTGCTCTCCTTGACCCCAGCATGGAAGACCAAGTGATTTTGGACGCGTGCAGTAACCTCCAGGACATGCTGGAATCGAACAGCTCGCTTTGTCGCGATCTGATGTCCCAACCAGGAGTCATCCCCAACATCATGGAAGCGCTCGAGATGAAGAAGCTCGACGTACTTTGTGCTGTGCTCAAAGTCGTCAATACCATTATCCAAGACAACAAGCGATTTCAAGAAAACCTCGCTCTCGTCGGACTCGTCCCAGTTGTCATTCGTCTCACGAAGCGCCATGCACACGGAGGATTCCTGCCCCCGCTCTCGCCACTCCATTCTGAGAGCAGCGGATTCGTTCAAGATGTCTCGGCGAAATATGTGCGCCTTGAAGCTGCAAAGTTTGTGCGTCAGAGCTGTCGGACGAGCTCGTTGACACTGCAGATGTTCGTTGCATGCGGTGGTCTTCCCGTTCTCGTTGACTTTCTTACAGTGGATGTCTCTCGACCCATCAAAGATCAGAAAGAGCTTTTGCGCATCGCACTCGAAGGCATATTCAGCGTGTTTCGCCTGCAAACGATCCCCAAGAATGACATCTGTCGACTTTTTGTGAAGGCTGGACTTTTGCGGAAGTTCATCATGGTCTTCCAGGAGATCGTCAGCAACTGCTGTCCGAGAGACGCGTTCAGCGATGATGACAGCGGCGACGACGATGACCTTGATCAACATCAGTCGACCCTTTTGCGGACGCCATGGTCGCTAGAGGAGCTGGAGCAAATGTGCGACGTGCTTATGGTCTTCTCGCAAGGCGATGTGATTGTGAAGGAACACATGTGCGACGGCGCCGTCCTCGAAGGAATCCTCCAGGCATTGATTTCTTTCTCACAGCAGTCAGAAACTATCGCGGATGACAATGTTTTCGTCGCCATCGTCGTCAAGCTGCTCAAATGTGTCCGCAATTTGAGCATGGAGCCAGTCACACTCGAGAAACTTAATCGCGCGGGGACCATCACAGCACTCGTGAGACTGCTCAACCAGGAAGACGAGATCGTGTCAATCAACAAGCGAAGAGAAGTGGAAAATCTCGTCTTGCAGGCCATGTTTTACCTGTGCCGTCTGAATCGAAGCCGTCAAACCCACGCCGCTCAAGCCGGGGTAGTCCCACCGCTCATGAAGGTTGTTCGCAATGCCAGCCCACTGAAGCAGTTTGCTCTTCCTTTGCTTTGTGATTTCGCCCACGCTTCACCGACATCACGCGCGCACATGTGGGCGAATGATGGCGTGGCCATTTTCCTCGACTTACTGGACGACAAGTACTGGCAGATGGACGCCATCAAATCGCTGAGCGTGTGGCTTTTGCACGACACGGAGAGAATGGAGCACGCTTTACTCGAGCGAGACCCCACGAATCTGTTCAAGATCATCCGATTCTTCCGGTTTGCGCAAGACGCAGAACTCGAGGTTCTCCTGGAACCATTATTGGAGATGCTCGTGCGTTCGGTTCGCCTCAACCAGTCGCTCGGGCGAAGTTCGCTTTTCGTGAGCGAGATTTTGTTGAAACTAAAACTCGTGCCAAAGGCGATTGTGCGTAAGAATCTGCTCAAGATGCTCAAGTGTATTTTCGAGAACCACACCTCACCGGTCCAGTTTGTCGTCGAGTACAATTTGTACCCGACGATATTCCTTCTCGCCCAGGACGCGAACAGCATGATCCTGGTCAGAGAGATCGCGTCTCAGCTCCTTCAAGCAATTCTAGTCGCGACAGGCGTATGCTAGGATGAAGGATACGAGAATCGACCAAGCAGAAATTTATTTCTTTAGGGCGGCCATGAGAAGCTCCTTCTTGTGCTTGTCCATGCTGCGATGACCCGAGACATTGAAAGCCGACGACGACGACGGAGCGGGAGAGTGAGGAGAATGGTGCTTCGCAGCCGCGAGAGCTTTGGCAACCTCGAGCTGGACTTCCTCTCGGACAGCTGCGCGCATCTGGGATGTCGATGGAGGCAATTCGCCATCACACGAGATGCATCGTGTCACCACCAGTGGCTGATTTCCGCCACTTCCGCCGCCGTACAACGACAGCGTTCCGTTTCCGGCCCCGAGTTCCTGAAGTTTCGCGTGCTGCTGCTGGAGTAAGGCGTGGAACTGAGTCTTGTCCATTTTGGCTCGCAGCGCTCGTTGGATATCGACCAAATCTTCCTCTCCAAGTGCACCTTTGGCGAGATTTTGTAGTTGCCGTTCAAACACCTCCTGCGTCCAGAGCATCTCGTCTTTGTCAAGTTTCTTCTGAACTCGGCTAGCGAGCTGGGAGACCTCGCGTTCAATCAGTTCATCACGCTTGACGGCATCCTCGTGAGTCCAGTCAAGTTGCTTGGACAACTGCTCGCGGAGCTCGTCGCCGGTGTCGAGCATATCCTGGATCGACTTTTTGACATCTTCATCCTTTGCGAACGAGAAGCTCATGTCGATGAACGAGTCCAAGCGGCTGTTCATGAGTTTCACCACGGCTTCGACGGTGGCATACTGATTCAGCGCAAACTCGTGGGCTGAAAGTTTGGTGTCCATCGATGTCTGCGTCATTTGAACCTGGCGGATTTGCTGTGGGGGCTCGACGAGTTGTGTATGAAGAAGAAGCAAGAAGAGCACTGCGCGCAGCTGAATCACGAGGTCTTTGACGTACGCCATGATGAGATCCGATCCGTCATTTACGTCTTTGTCAGCTTCAGCCGGTGGTCGATGGCTCTGAGCGACCAATATCTCCTCGAGCGTTCGTAGCTGGTTCGTGCAGATGAGTATGAGGTGACCTTCGACGCCTTTCGACGTCGAGTCTGCGTTGAGATCGTTGCTGCTTGAGATTGTGACAGCTTTGTCGGCTTGCTCTTTCAATTTCGCCAGGCCGTAGTGAAACTGCTTTAGCTTGTCAAAGAGAACCGCGACAAGAGCGCCACTCTCGGATGTTTCAGCGCTGGGCTCGATCGCTGCTAGTGCCTTGCGGCACTCCGACTCGAACGTCGCGATCACTGACTGCAGCAAGCCAATGCTAACCTCCAGCGGTGACTTTTGATTGGGCTTTGTGGATGGAGAACTATTCGATTTAGATGACGATTGCTTCGCTGCGAGTTCAACCGCAACGAGGTTGGCACTGGTGAGCACGAGCAGGTCGCGATACAAGGCGTCGGTATACCCAACAAGCTGCATCTCGAGCTTTTGGCTGCTTGCGACTTGCGTTACGCGGAGTCGCTCCACCGAATTGAGGACCTCTTTGCCCAGCTCTCGGTTTTTGAAGTCGACCTCAGCCCGCAGTTCGAGGACTGTGCTTTGCACGTTCGCTGTGAGTCCTGGGAGGTCTGTGCGGACGAGTTTTTCGAGTAGCTTGTCGTGGGTTTCGACCAATTTGCTCTGGCTGCTGAGCTGGGTCGTGACGTCTTGGATTTGAGCTGCAATTTGCGTAAACGCCGTGGCTGTGACCGAGTTCTGGGTGCTGTCGCGTCGCGCCGCGTTTTTCATGCGTCGGAAGTCGGCCTCGATCACCTCGAATTTCTCTTCGATCCCCATGATGCTCTGCGCCTGCATCCGTTGGCCTTCGTCTAATTTCTTCGTCTTCTTGTCGAGCGTCGAGCTGCTTTGCGCGACCGCCTGATTCAGCACGTGAAGTCTTTGACCGGCGTTATGGATATTTGTTTCAAGGAGCTCGATCGTTTCCTCGAGATCGGTGGTAGTCTCTTCCAGTCGCTTGACGCGTGCACCCATGGAGATGTTTTGCTTGCGGAAGAGCGTGCGCTCTGGACTCGTGCCGTTGATGGACTGTAGACGCTTGAGCTGAACGATTTTGTTAAAGATCCGAAGCCAGTACTCTTTGATCTCTTCTAGCGTGAGCGGAACGCGCTGCTGGCGAGCTATTCCACTCGCCAATTCCAGCGTTAGTTCGCGTTTTGAGTCCAACTTTTTTGCAGTGCGCTCTTGCCGACGAGATCGAACTGGGGCAAAGGAAGAATACACGAAAGATTCGGTTGAGAAGGGAGAGAGGGAAAGTACAGCAAGGATCGGATTGGTACGTACTGTAGGCAACTGTGGAGACGCTCGGCGCGGTTAGTTGTGGATGAGAAAGTCGGTGCTCGTCAGGTGTCGTTGTCAAGGGCAACTCGAACGACCCATGGTGCGTATCACTGTTTTCATGTTCGTTATCCGAGTCCGTGTGACCTGGTGGACGCGTCGGTGTGGACTGGTGTGCTTCAGGCACAGGGTCGTCGATGGGATCAGCCATTGGTTGTAGTAGCACCTCTTCCACGGGAGACGACTGAACGACCTCGACAATTTGTGTGACATCTTCAGTGGGTGCTTGGGGCTCTGGATCTGATGGCGGCGGGGTTTCCGATTCAGGCTGTTGGGCAGGAGCAACAACTTCGGGTTCATGGGTCGGCAACTCGCTAGCTGCTGTGTCTTCCGGTTGCTGAGTAATTGAAACTTCCTTGTCGGGCTGGAACTGGTCTGGAGAACTTTCGTCTTCCTCTTCGCTGGGCTGCAAGACCTCGACCGGCAAGTCAGCGGTCCGAAATTCTTCGACTACCAATGGTGGGACGTCAGCGACCGCTTCATCTTCAACCACGACCGGTATGTCTTCTTGGAGAGCTGGTGTCTCTTCAACCACGACTGGCTCAGCAGCAATCTGAGGCTCCTTGTCTTCAAAAGGCTGAAGTGGTTCGGCAGCCATGCTCGTGTGGGCCAGATGCTCCTCGTTGGCGACTTCCTCAATCGAAATTTCAAGCGTCACCACTGTTGGCATGACGGCCGTTGGCACGTCGGCCGTGGTGGAAGGCTTGCGAGTACTCGAGATTACTGTGTCGGCCACGTCAGCGTCTTCGTCGTCGTAGGCCTCATCCGAGCCAACCGACTTGGCCAGCAGCGCCAGCACCGTACGCATGTCATCCAGCGTCTGATCTTGCTTGTCCATGCGTTTGCCCAGATCTTTGATCTCCATCTTGATCTTGGACAAGTACCCAAACTTCTTCTCGAGCATCTCCAGCTGGCTCTGGAAGGTCTCCTCGCTCTGCTGCGCGCGACGAAATGCGCGATTGGACGTCTCGAGCAAGCGCTCGTCCATCTGCTGCGTGAGCTTGGTGTTTATCGCCGTGAGCTGCGCCATCACGACTTGGTCAGTGTGAGCCTCCATCTCCTGAACGAGCGAGGTCTTCAAGCTAGACAAATCGACCACTGGCGCCTGCTCCTGCGGCGCGATCTCTCCGAGCTGCGTGGCTCGCTGCTGGACCAACGCCTCGTTCCGCTGGACCAGTATCTCAGTGTGCTGGACAAGTACCCCGTTTTGTTGGACCAGTACCTCGTTCTGTTGGACCAGCACTTCGTTCTGCTGGGCCAGCACGTCGTTCTGTTGAGCGTGCGTCTCGTTCTGCTGCGTGAGTGCCACGACTGTCGTCTGCAGGTCCGTGATCGTGCCCATCAGGTTTTGTTGGGACGCCTCCAGAGACGCCACGCGCTGCTGCCGTCGACTGCAGTCCAGACCGAGATTCTGCAGCTGCGTCGTGAGCACAGCGATACAGTTTCCCAGCGCGCTCTCCTGCACCGCGAAGACGCCCGCCATCTCGGGCAGCAGATCCTCCAAGGTGCTCATGGTGCGCTCCGCTCCACAGTTCTCAAGTAGCACATCCAATAGCGACCTCAAGCGTCGAGCCGTTATGGGATGGTTAACGCTAGGCAGAGACCACGCTATATTCGGCAGCGTCACCAATCCTGGCATCTCGCTCACGACGGTTCGCTCAAGTCGCAGCTTGCTTGAAAACCCGCAGACATTCCTCAAGTGGAGTGACTGTTGGTGGATGTTTGCACGCGTAAGCTCATCTCCCTGCGAGAAGAACGCGCTGCTCGTCAATGCCAGTTCGGTCCTCCTGTGCGGGGATACCATTTCCGAATTCAAGGTTTCGAGACCAAGCACTACAAGACAGAGTGGCACCCAACAGTATGTGCACTGCAGGAAGCCAGCCTAGGAAGCCGCAGGTGACGGTCACCACCGTCGTCGTCCACGCAGAAGCCCCGCATGACGCAGGAACTCAGCGCCGTTTCTTTGGTACGGATCGAGCGACGGGCGCGGCAGAGATGCCTCCCCTGCCCCCAGTACCTCCAACGTCTCCCATGTCGCCAGTACTTCCAATGGCTTCAATGACTCGAATGGCTCGAATGGCTCCAATGGCTCCAATGGCTCCAATGGCTCCAATGGCTCTAATGCCTCCAATGCCTCCAACGAATGGACTGAAGATATTCTGCCACGTTTTGGACGATGAGGAGGGTGTGGACGGACTTGGTGCCACCAAAAAGCGCAACTTCTACCTCATTTCTTGCGAATCGATCATTGTGAGATTGTGCAACCGCGTCGTCGCAAAGAGAAGACGCGTTAGCTTCTCACTGACTCTGGACGATCGCTGGCTTTGATGAGCAATCATGGATATGCTGGCATCAACCGCAACCAGAGCAGCAAGTTAAGAATCCTTTCTCAATTTGACAGTGAAGGTTGATCTCAACTTCTGAATGTGCATGCAGCCATCGACCCGTCGCATCCTGGCACTCAAGAGCTCACCCACCGCATGGAGGCGTGGACAATGTGACGCCAGTTGGTAGACGCCGCAGGCGCTGCCTTCGAGGGCATGGACCGTGCTCGGCCGATGGCGCGGAGGACGGGACGTCATGGGTGTCTGCGCGAAGATCCACGCTGAGGACAATGCTCGTCCTCTTGCCCACGTTGCGGCAGCGGCGTTGAAGATTTATGTGCAACCATCAAGTGAACTAGGCGACTTCGTTGTTGACGCCGTCTGCGGCGTTGGTGGGGCTCGGATTTCAATACGATATTAGCGATGTAGGCGTTCGTTTGTCCGGTGCGTGATTCAAGTACGCGAGCGACGCACTCGTCTATGATGCAGCATTGGCATTGGTGACGCTCCATTTCGCCCATAGCCTCAGCGGAACCAACCCACTCACATTCACATGATATCACATGTCACGTGCCCATGCCGAACTGTGTCCAGAAAACTGTACCCAACCAATACGCAATAGCCCAGGCTTGCTGAGATCATCGTCAACCCAACGGACCTCCAAACGCATGACCACCACTTGTGGTGGATCTTGCCGCGAACGAAGGTCTCGATCTGGACCCAAGTGAGTGGCCGAATACTGGTGTGGGAGAGTTTATTTCCTGCACCTGCCGCTTCAAGTCTCACCTCACTGTTGCTTTCGCTCCGCCTCTCCTCTCCCCTCCTCCTCCGTCCGTCCATCCATCCGCTCGCCATGCCCAAGCCGACGATGCAGTTCCAGGTGCTCAAGACCGCCACGCAGATCAAGCTGCGCGAGCTCAACCCAAACGAGCACAAGCTGCACGCCCACTACAGTGCGTTGCTTCAGGCGACGCAGCTCTCGGCACCAGCAGATCACGACGAAGACGACGTGGACGCGGGCGCGTCATGCGCGCGGCTAGAGGCGCACTACGATGGCACCAAAGACCTTGAAATGGTGGAGACCAAGCTCTGCCCGGGGCTCTACGAGGTCGGCGCGCTCGTGGATCTCGCGCAAAGCGATCCGTGGACCACGCAGCAGAACGTAGCCACCGCCACGCACAGCTGCTGCGCGAGATCCGCCAACGGCCTCTCTGGCGCCACAACAAGCTGCAGGAGTCGCTGAGCGAAGAAACGGCCGCCATCGAGCTCAGCGACAGCAGCAGCAGCAGCACTAAAGATGAGGAGGGCGCCTCCACGTGGGCGGCCGTGTCCTCGTCGCTCGAGAACGGCACCGGCGTGGCCAAGATGACCAAGGAGGAGACTCAGCGACAGCTCGAGGGCAACTTTTTCGCCCCGGCGCCCGACGTGGACGAGCACAAAGTGGCGGACTTTCTCGAGCACCACGTCTTCCACCGCCGCGCGTCGTACTCGCAGGCCCAGCGGGCGCGCGTGCGTCGCTTTGAGCTCTCAGCGAGTCGTTCTGTCGGAAGACGAAAGTGACGGTGGGCGACGTGACGAGCGCGATCGCGCTGCTGCTGCGCAATTGCGCGGCGTTCACGGGCGATGTGGTGGCGTTCTTGACTGACGTCCAGCGCAGCCCCACCACGCAGCAGGAGCTCGAGCATGTGCTCACGATCGAGCTGAGCAACTTGCCCGCGTTTGAGTGGCCCGCTGAGGGCGGCGTGCCCGTCCACTTCCAGCGTGGCATGAACGGCCGCTTCCGGTGCCATCTCCAGGAAGAGGCCGTGACGCTCATCTTGTTTCAGTACGTGGACACGACATGGGGTGACGCGGTGCACATCCAGTTGTCCCAGCTACTGCAGGCGCTGGACGGTGAGATGGCGGGACTGCCGCCTAACTCGGTCGAGGCCAAGCGCCGCGAGCTGCGCGCCATCTTCTCGCTGGTGGCGCTGGACGACGACGTCGCCTACGGTTATGACGAGGACGACTCGGCGGCTGCTGCTACTGAGCCAAAAAGCACACTCGAGAACGCGTCGAAAGAGGATCTGCTGCGGCTGCTCTGCACCGAGGCGCGGTTCCAGCGGGTCTTTTTCGGCCAGGAGAGTGACAAGCCCGCGCTGTCGATCACAGCGGTGACCACCGACCTCGAGCTTCGGCCCGTCAGTCGCCCACGCCGCGGTGCTCGCCTGTCTCAAGTTCTTCGGCGTCAGCGACGGCGCGCACGCCATCTTGCGCGCTAAATGCAGATTCCGCTTATGTTCCCGGGCTGCTCGACCCCGCAGCTAATGCAGCGCGGTGTGTCCGTGGGCCGCGCCATGACCATGTTCTTATCGGAGACTTTGCTGTTCGTGATGGACTTTGCGGTGCGCGCCTCGACGGGGATCCACTTGTTTCGGCGCCACGACGACATCATCTTGTACGACGACAGCGTCGTGGCCGCGTGGGAGGCCATGCAACAGTGGACGCGCGTCGCCGGGCTGCGCTTCAACGCCGACAAGAGCGGCTCGGTCACGCTTCAGTGGTCTCCGTCTCCGCCTGCTTTCCCTCCCGCATCCATGCAGCACGGGCCGGCGCCGCTGCCGCAAACGCCCATCCAGTGGGGGCTGCTGGAGCTCCAGTCAGATACGAGTGTGCGCATCCTGCATAGCCAAGTGGACGCGTTTTTTTTTTTTCGCCAACGAGCTGGCCGACCGCCTGGCGGCCGCGACCTCGGTCTTTGGCTGGATCAACGTGTACAACAAGTACGTGCGCTTATTTCTGCGCAGCTTCGGCAACGTGTCGCCCGTGTTCGGGCCCGGACACCTCACCGAGATGACTGCGACGCTGCAGAGGATCCACCGCCGCGTGTTCCCCAGGGCGAACGGCGACGTGCTGGTCTATCTGCGAGAGCGCATCGTACGCCGCCACAGCGAGGCCTTCCAGCAGCAGCAGCAGCAGCAGCAGCAGCAGCAGCAGCATACCGAGCTGCCGGCGGCGTGGGCGCAATGGCCGCTCGAGTTCGGCGGCTTTGGGCTCTTCAATCCGTTCCTCGCGCTCTGGTCGCTCAAGCTTTCCATGCGCGCTTACCTCACGACGCACCACAGGTGGCACTGCGAGCCGTGGCCGTGGAGCGAGCCGTTCACGACCGCGCACAGCGCGCTGCTGCGCCAGTACGAGTCGTTCCGCGAGCACGCCACGCGTGAGGGCGTCCCCGCTGCGCTCGCGTTTGAAACTCGCTCGCCGCGCACCCAGTTTGCCTACGTCACGAGCGACTCGCTGCCCGACGCGAGCCGCCGGTACGGCACGACCGCGTGGGACTACAGCAACAAGGACATCCAGGCCGCGTAGCGGCTGCGCTCGCGGCAAGAGTTTCTCGACGTCGTGGCGACCATGCCGCACGAGCCGCTGCAGCGCGAGATCACCGCCTGTCTCCTGCAGGTGAGCGAGACCGAGCCGGCGCTCAAGCCCACGGAGACCAAGTCGCCGGCGCTGGTCGCCGCCGAGGCGCAGCTGAGCGAAGAGAGCGTGGGCGGCGCCAGCGCCGTGTACTGGAAGTGGCTGGCGCTGCTGGCCAGCGAGCAGCTCATGGACGAGTTCGGCACCGTGGCGTTCTTCAGCCGCGAGCTGCTGCCGTCGCAGCTCATCGGGACCATCAAGAAGACCAGCATCACGTGGTAGAATGTGCATGCTGTTAATTATCAGAGCTCCAATAGGAGTGATGGTTTAAAAAAATCCCTTGTTGTCGGTTGTTATCTCAAGTGCAACCAAATTATTGTAATTTTTGAATTTGGTTCACAGAACCAAATTCATCTAAAAAATGAAAAAAAAAAAAAAAATGGGAAAATTGAAATGAAAATAAAAATAAAAAACTAGTTGAAGTTGACCAGCTAAACGCACTTGGATTTCCTACATTTTAGGAAACGCTCGCTTCATACCATGGAGCCTCCTTCCTTGCACCTACTAGACGATGATGCGCTCGCCGGCGTCGGCGTGCTGCGTGGCGACGCTGGTGCCGTACGTTGGCACCGCCGTGGGGTACGCGTTGGCGCGTTCGATAAACTGGTAGGTGGAGAACTTCTCGCAGCAAAAGTAGCGCGTGACGGATCGCGACACGCCCGCGGCAAACTTCATGAGCGCGGCGCCCAACAGCAGCAGCAGCGTCGCCAGCAGCACAAAGCCCACCAGTCCAAGTAGCCCGGAGAAAAACGTCTGCTGCATGCTGTCGTCGGTGAGCGCTGAGACGGGAAGCGAGAACGCGACCGAGAGCGAGATGGCGCTGAGCACGCCGACCGCGAATTTGACCGTCGCAAAGTAGAGCGCGACCAGCAGCGCGCCGGGCGAAAACGTCGAGAGATTGGGCGAGAGGCGCAACCCGGAGAATTCGAAAAAGTGCGATTGGCGCGGAACGCTCACGTACACGTACTCGCTCGGCGGGGAGATGAAGTTGTAGAGCTGCACATCGAGCTCCGCGAGGAAGCCCACGAGGTAGAGCAGAAAACGGAAGGTGACGACGCCAAAGCAGCAGAGCGGCAGCAGCAGCAGACTGAAGAGCGAGCCGACGATCACGAGCACGAACCCGACGTGGCTTAGCACGGCGTTGAGCGCATGGAACACGCCCAGGCGCAGCGCCACTTTCAGGAACGGGTCGGCGGACGGGTCGTGGGTCGCCGCGGCTGGCGGTTCGTAGGCGTGGCCCACGGGGCGCGCCATCGGGATGGCTTCGTATGCGTCGGGCGCTGGAGGAGACGCGGAGGCGGACGCCTTCATGGGGGACGAGCTTATGCTGAAGACTGGGGGGAGGGGGAGAACGAGAACTGGCGGAGAACAAGGGGGGAGAGCAGAAACCCAACCAAGATGTGAGCTGGGGTCGTTGGGAAAGTGATGTGGATCCAACCACGGAACGGAGACCAGCACTCTGCGAAGGCAGTTTGCCAGCCATCATTCCTATTGACTGCTCAGCGCATCAGCCCCGCCTAAGTTAACCCTTCATCACAGCTTCTAGAACTGGGACTCAAAATGTCCATGGATCTGCTTTCATACACTACCACAGTTCTGCACAGCACTGCCGACTACACTGTACGTATCTACACACCACCAGCACTGTAGCTGTAGACCACGGGCGGCGCGCTAGCGTTGGCGTTGGCGTTGGCGTTGGCAATGTTGGCGTGGTTGGCGTGGAACGTCGGCTGGGCCGAGGGGACGGCGCCGTACGCGAGCGGCGCCGCCACCGGGTAGAACGGGGTCTGCGCCGCGTGGCCGGTCTGGTGCACGTAGCGGTAGGTGGAGAAGCGTTCGCAGCAGAAGAAGCGCGTAGCCTCGCGCGAGGCCTTGGCCACGAGATGCATGAGCACGACGCCGATCATAAACAGACAGAGCGTCGCGATGAGAAACAGCAGCGGCTCCGAGTCGAAATCGGCCACGTCTTCGGGTCCAAACTGTACACTGAACAGGGCGCCGTGGCTGACGCCCAGCACGGCGCAAAAGAGCGACAGGGGCGCCGTCACGGCCAGCGAAAAGCTCACGGTGCTGAGCGTGGAGAGCAGAAATTTCACGGAACAAAAGTAGATCAGCGCCATGAGCGAGAGCGGCGAGAACGCCGCGAGCGTGGGCGCGAGCCGCTCGCCCGAGAGGTATCCCGCGGTGCGCGGGTTCGGCGGCACTTGCACGTAGACGTGGTCCTCAGACGGCGCGATGAAATTGTAGAGCATCACGTCCAGCTGCGCCAAGCCGTAGACCGCGAAGAGCAGCACGCGGAACACGATGACGCCGAAGCAGCAGAGCGGTAGCAGCCCCACGGACGCGGCCACGCCGCCCACGCATACCGTGAACGCCACGTAGCCCAGCACGCCGTTGAGCGCGTGGAAGACCGCGAGGCGGCCCGTGGTCGTGGCCAGCGCCTGGAACGACGAGGCGTCCTCGGCCTCGTCCTCCTCCGCCTCGCGATGCATGTCCGCGTCTAAGTGGCGCGTGCTGCTGCCGTGGAACGACTGAGAGTCGGCGTACTTGGGATGTGGGGGCGGTGGCAGCGGCGGAGGCTGCGACTGGTAGTACGCTGGCTGCTGGCCATGCATGGGCGGCATTGGCGGCATGGGTGGCATGGGTGGCATGGGGTGCATGGGCGGCAACGGAGGACGAGGAGGAGGAGGGGGAGGGGGTCCGCCGGGCGCCGTACACGTGTACACTGGCTGCGCGTAGAGGTACGAGGCCGACGGCTCGAGCGGCGGCGCCGACGGCGGCTGCTTGTCCGCGGCGTCGTATTCGCGCGGGTTCCGCATCTTGTCAACTGCCAGCGACGACGACCAGGTCTCCACTTTCTCACCAACACGTAGCAGCAGCGCCGAGGTTTTACGGGCAGGTACAGTACTGTATTCTGAGGTTTTGATGACCAAAAGTCCAGAACACCAAAGGAAGATGAGGAAGATGAGATGGGTACGAGGTGGACGACAGCCATTCTTGCAGTCTTGGCAACCGGAATGGCTGCGGAGCTCACGAGTGATCTCTGAGAGGACGCGCTGTACGTCGAAGGCCCGGGCTTCCTCCCGGAGGAGGGGACAACCTTCGTACTACTAGGACTGTACTTACTGGCTTGCTCAAGTGGATGAAGACTGCAAGACCACTATTCTCACAAGCCTCGGTCTGGACACTGCTTCATGTCCCTCATGAGGACAAGTAAACTGGACCCTGCCGACCAGAATAAACATCGTTCAGATTAATGTGTGTAGCTATGCTCGCATTGCGTGATCTTGCTCGAGTTCCATCAGACCTTTCATTTTTTTGTTGTTCTTGTTCCAATCGCGGACGTCACACTATGCAGATCGTTTCCATCGCCGCTCGGCGCCATTCCAGTCGTCGCGGAGCTGTTCTCGTTCTTCCTCTTTCTCGCTCACTCTCGCTGCTTTTGGAGGGGGGGGGGGGGGGGGGGGG
>JAADWZ010000400.1:0-28877 GCA_023336445.1 Pythium dissimile | reverse complement strand
CCCCCCCCCCCCCCCCCCCCCCCCCCCCCCCCCCCCCCCCCCCCCCCCCCCCCCCCCCCCCCCCCCCCCCCCCCCCCCCCCCCCCCCCCCCCCCCCCCCCCCCCCCCACCAGCAGCAGCACCTGCAAGAGAGAGACGCCCTGTCTGTACTGTACGATGCCCATGTGTTGCCAGATTCAATGTGTGCGTGTGGGCGTCGTGGCGGTCGGTCGGTCACCAGGTCACCACGCCGCCGTGAGAATCTTGAGCAGCTCGTTGCGCCGCCGCTGCAGTTTCGCGTCGCGCGAGGCCATCGCGGCAGCTTCGCTCGCGGCGCAAACGCGCTCAAACAACGCGCTAGCGGTGGGTTTGTACGGCTCTGTCGGCGGCGGCATGAGCAGCGGCGGCGCGGTGTCGCAGTCGAGCGGCGCATTCGCTGCGCCCGTCGACGCGAGCGACGAGTGGCTGTCGGTGTTGAACGAGGTGGAGGCGCTCTTGGAGTCGACGAGTGGCTCCCAGAGGCCGAGCGACGTGGATCTGCCAGCAGTGAACAGCAGCAACGCCTGGAGCGAGGCCTTGGCGTCGAGCGAGAGCGTCAGTGCGCTCGGAAAAGGAGAGCTGCTGCTCGTCCCGTCGACGCTGGCGAGGAAGACGCGCTTGAGGTTGCCGACCGAGAGCTCCAGCCGCCGGCTCTCGAGCGCGTTCCGCAGCGATGGGAACGCGGTCGTGAGCAGGTCGCCCCAGCCAAATACGGCGGGGGAGTGCGTCGCCATCGCCACGACCACGGCTTCGTTGCCCGCAGCAATGGTGGAGGTGGGAGCCTGCTTGGGCACGCGGATGCTGGCCATGGCCTCGCCGTTGCGGACGTCGTAGAGCACCGCGTAGCCGTTCGAGTATTCGACGAGCGCGATCGGCACGTCCAGCGCAGACGTGGCCGCACACAGAGACAGCAGGCGCACGGGCTCGGCCGCGTGGCCGTCAGCGGCGATTGCACTGGTGGACGACGAGGACAGCGGCGGCGTCACGACGCGGATCAGCAACGGCGCCGCGCGGTTGGCGACGTCGAAGAACGCGAGCTGTTGCGCCGCTAGCGAGAGCGCGACCACAACCTGGTCTCTGTACAGGATCGCACTGGCGACTGAAGCGTTCCAGGGCGCCGTCAGGAGCAGCACGTGGATGCGGTCTTCCAGGGTGTTCCACACGACCACGAGCCCGTCTGCGAGCCCGAGCGTGACGAACTGCGAGGTCGAGTCGAGCGATGACGACGTGATCTGAGTCAAGTGCGGCCAGTGGTAGCTGCAGCTGCAGCTGCTGATGTCGGACGGAAGAAGGCTGAACTTGGAGAGCGATCTGCCGGCCACAACTGCCATCGCATACGGCGGCGAGACGGTGGGAGAAGAAGAAGGCAGCAACGGGGCGTCGACGGCTGGCGGTTGGAGAAAGTACACTGCCGAGGGCGGCGCGTCGGTGGAGAAGGTGGCGGCAAGCGGAGGGAAGAGTGACGCGGTGGTCTCCACTGCTGTGGCGTCGTCGTCGTGGTCTCTCGTGGGAGGTGTGGGCATCGTGTACACCCGAGTGTCGCGCCTGGACGTGGAGACCGCGAGCGACGATCCGTCGAGAGAAAGTGCTAACGCGGTCACCAGCTCGGCGGGTTCGCTGAGCGACAGCGACGCCGCAAGCCGAGATGTGCCGTCCGACAGCTCGTACACCAGCACGTAGTCCAGAGCGCTGCTGGGTGGCGCATCGACGGTGGGCGCCGGCAGTGTCGGTGCCACGCGTAGGTGGATCGCGATCAGTACCTGGCGACTGGACGCTGGGGTCGCGTGGATGCCGCGCGCGCAGAGTTCGCTGGCGCCGATGAGTTGCACATCTCGGCTGTGCTCTAGGGCGTCTGGACTCGAGGTGGCGGTGAGCGGAGGCGCATCGACGGCAGTCTCGACCAGCGCCTTCTGCGTGTGCGTGTCGACCAACTGGAGCACGATTCCGGCACACTCGCTCGCGCTCGACCGAGTCCACGCGGCCACAGCGAGCGGCAGGCGACTGTGCAGCTTGATCAGCACTACCGACGAACCAGACTCCACGAACGTTGGTGGCGGCAGCGAGTGGAAGCTCTGGCAGCAGCGCTTCTTGGCTTCGGCAAAGTCGTCTGGAAGCGAGAGATCCGGTGGCGACTGCAGCACGCTGGACGGCACCGACCGTGCGGACAGCGCAGCCGTAGCTTCGGCCTTGTACTTGGCGCTGGACGCCCGGATCTGTTCCCACGTGGCGTCCAAGATCTCGCGCTCCAGCAGTTTGAAGACGCGGCGATACGGCTGCGGCAGCCGCGCGAACGCAAGCTCGGGGTCGGCGTGGTCCGCGGGGCGGCTCAGGCCGACCCACTGGAGGAATTTGCGCGCTTGCACGGCGCCGTTGGGCAGCTGGAACTGCTCCACGACGGCCTGGAACGCCTTGGTGGTCAGCGCCACATGGTTGAGCTGCAGCGTTTGCTGGAACACGTCGGGCAGCAGCAGCCCGCGGCGCGTCTGGTTAACGTCCGCCAGGACGGAGGTCCACGACTGGTTCCAGGTGAGCTGATCCCGGGCGCAGAGGTGGCTGCGCCAATACAAGAAGCGAGTCAGAATGGTAGAGGGAAGGAGGCAGTCAGACCAGGCGCACCGGATCGTCTGGCGGATCGGCTCGAGCGACTCGAGCGTCGACGGCTCACCGGCAGCCTCGCTGGTGCAGTTCATGGCTGTGGAAGGAATGGTCAAGTTGAACAGTCGCCCGAAATTCAAGTCTATGATAATATTTGAGCCCGGCACGACGGGTCACTCACCAGTCAGGTTCTTGGTGGTGCAGCGACGATGGAGGGGAGCCAGTGTGAGCAGGCAGAGCTGCTGCGCCTGCCGCTGCATCCGCGCAGGACGCAAGAGCTGTTCTTTGTGAGACCAAAACGGATGACGCGAGAGATAGTGTCAGTTATTGTATCTGTTTTCTAACAGTCGATGCGCTGAGCGTGGTCGATCCAGGAGCTGCTCCAAGTCGCCCCAGACAGTTGTCCATCCACAGTACGGCAAGAGCGTCACGAATCTCTGTTTGTTGCTCGTGTGGAAGCTAACTCCAATGAAATGCATTCTTCTGTAGAAAGCAAGCGACGCCCCCTCCACCCCACCACGGCCATTCCAGCAGCGTGTGCTGCTCACCCAGCAATTCTGCGCTGACGCGTTCAAGCTGCTGCAGCGCGGGCAGTGGGTGCGCGACGCGTCCAAGCACCCAAGGGAGCCGCTCGTGCAGCTGAGACTGTCGAGAAACGGCGCCAAACTGCAGCTCTTCGAGTTTACAGCGAGCCCACCCACGACAGACACAGCCGAGGCCAAGGCGGAGGCCGATCAAGAGACCGAGACAGACGACGAGTTCGCACTGACGCTCGTGGAGGAAGTCGACTTCGTGGCGATTCGGCACCTGGTTCTACTCCCGCATACCAGTATGTGCTTTCGGATCTCCACTACAGAGCGCACAGCCCGCGGCTCGGCCTTCCAGTCGCTGCAGCTCGAAGCCGAGTCCGAATTGGTGCTGGCGAAGATCGCCATCGCGATCGCCAGCGGCGTGACAGCGGCGGAGAGAGGCGATGATGCACCGGCCAAGAGCGAGGGCTTGCTCTGGCAGGCCGTCCGCCTGCGGGTAGTCGAGCTCAGCGCGAGTATGACGCTTCGTGAGGCTGTGGTCAAGATGGAGTCGGCCTACACAGCTATCGCGGCACGTGAGGCGAAGAGCGAACTGCCGCCGCTGCTGCAGCTTTTCTTTCTCCTTGCTGGGTCGGCAGCGTAGAGCGACGGAGCGAATCCAAGCGTCTGATCTGCCGCTTGCGCTCACGATGGTGCCGCATCCGCAGCGACGCGTGGGCGGCGCCCAAGTGACAAGAAGGAGTTGCCTCTTTTTGTAATGGGATGCGTGTTTCCGTCCCTTTGTCGAGTTTGTTCTGATCATCAGCGTTGACGAAGATATTGAAATCCGGTGGGTTGTTCCTCGCGCCGCTGCCGGTTGCAATAGCCATCTGAACAGTAGGCAGAGCAGATCCCATGAGCGGTACATCGTCTATCATGGCTCTTTCCACACTTGTCGTCGACAGAGAATGCTCTTTATGGAGTGGATCCTGCCTTTGATCGTGGGCTTGTTCCAGTCGATCTTCGACACGCAGCACCTGACACTGCAAGCCCCGCACGGCGCGGTGCGCCGCCACCACGTGCTTCTCCACGAGCCTCAGCCGCGGCTGCACCGCGCTCGCCACTTCCATCTTGAGTCGCTGCCCACGTGCGTGGAGCCGTCGCAGCTGCCGCTGGTGCTTCTCCGCCGTGCTCACGACGATCGCTTGCCACTCGTGCTGGTCACGACGTGCACTCGCTACTTGCGCCTGCAGCGTCCGTGCGACCATCGCACCATTGCAGGCGCAGTTCCCTCTCGCTATAGACTGCGTGGTGGAGGCTCTCACAGCGCGGAGCTCGTCCTGCGTGAGCCGCAGCCGGTCGTGCAGCAGCGCGACCTCGCGGTGTCCTGTCTCCGCTTGGCGCCGCACCTCGCTGTAGAGCAGCAGGAACGACGACCGCACGACGTCCGAGACGCCGCTCCACTCGTCGCGGCCTTCTACGAGGCGCCGCCCGAACGCACTCGCCAGCAGCGGCGGCGGCCCTGTCCATTTCGAGGGAGCTGCGGGGGCTTCCATATTCCAGTGTGTTTTGCTGTGAGATCCGATATGAAAACGGAGCACATCCATATCGGATTTCGTAGGAAATCGCAACTTCAACTCGGCGCTCAACAGCATACGAGGTCATCCCTCCTCCACAACTTTAAATGTTAAGTAGTGAGATGAAGTAGGAGAGGCGACGTGTCGAGATTGCTCCCGTCTGGCGAGCAATTGGCTTGGTTTGGCATGGATCAGCTGATAATCTCCGAACCGAAAATGTGATCTGCTCTGCTTCGCATCCTCCCGACTCCATCTTCCGCCATGTCATTCTTCTCGCGCCGCCTCAAGCCCGTCGCGGGCCACGTCGCCGTCATCACGGGCGGCGCCATGGGCCTCGGCCGCCTGCTGGCGCTCAAGTTCGCCAAGCTCGGCGCGCGCGTGGTCATCTGGGATCTCAACGAAGCGCTCGGCGCGCAAACGCTCCAGGAAATCCACGCGCTGGGCCCCGACACGCCACCCGCGGTCTTCTACAAGGTGGATGTGACCGACCGCGCGCTCGTGTACGACACGGCCAAGCACGTGCTTTCTGCGGTCGGCGATGTGGACATTTTGGTCAACAACGCGGGCATCGTTGGCGGCAAGCCGATCCTCGAATGCAACGATGCGGTCGTTGAGAAGACCATGAGCGTGAACGCGACGGCCCACATGTGGACGCTCAAGGCGTTTCTGCCGGGGATGGTGCAGCGCAACAGCGGCAACGTCGTGTCGATCGCTTCGGCCGCGGGCATCTTTTGCTGTGGGGGTATGGTCGACTACAGCGCCTCCAAGTACGCGGCTGTTGGGATCATGGTCAGTCTGCGCCAGGAGCTCCAGGCCATGGGCAAAGACGGTGTCCACTGTACGCTCGTGTGTCCGTCGTTTATTGACACGGGCATGTTTGAGGGCGTGACGCCGCCACGTGGGACGGAGCTGCTCGCACCAGAGTTCGTGGCCGAGAGCGTCGTCCAGGCCGTGCGCCGCGACCAGTGGCGCGTGCTGCTGCCGCGCGACCTGGCGGCCACGGAGGTATTGGGCGTGCTGCTGCCCGACTTTGTGGACGTGTGGCTGACCATAGTGATGCGCGTGGCCGAGTCCATGGAGACGTTCAGGCAGACGCGGCCGCATGCGGCGATGGCCGAGCAAAGCACCACGAAGGCGCCGTGAAAAGCTGTCGAGATCCACACAAAAAGTTTGCGATTGTGATGTCGCTGTATCTCCCAATAATCAATAGCAGGACTGTACGGAAAACAAAAAATCAATACTGTGGGCCAACACATCGAAAAGGCAATGTTCAAAGAAAACGTCGACTTCAACATGGATGCCAATCATTAGTGTCTACCTCATCCCTCCAATCAATTCGATCACTGAAGCTCTTTCAATCAGGTGGGGCGATGTACTCCCAAAGCACACTTCCCAGTGGCGAGCAATCGTTTCTCAGTGGCGAGCAATCTGATCCCTTTGGAATTAGCCCACGGACTCCACGGACGGAAGCAGCGCCAGTCCAGCAACTCAAGCCATTCAGCAAACAAGAGCTGCTATCGTATCAATTATTTATAATTGAATCATAATTCTTCTACAGCACTTCCACATAGCTGGACGCCACAGATCACGCGCTCGTGTACGCGACCGCCCCGGCGGTGATTTCCAAGTGCAATGACAGACGATGATCCCATTCACCTCGTAGTTTGAAAAGCCCGAGTACGTGAACCTCAAAAGCGTGGGAAAATCCATGGTCACGATCAAGGAAGCGCGTCCCCACGCTATCGGCAACGAGGACAGCATGTCTTGCTCGTATACCCAGAGGAGCTGCAACATCGGTTCCTGCCAAGATGGTGAGCTCTTCCTTTGAATGGACAGGATTGGTTGAAATATCCGTGTATCGCATCTGATTGGCCAAGTGATAGTTGCAGTTCACGCTCTGGTATTTCCATACCATACAAAACAAGGTTGTCCATTGCTCCTATGTCTTATCTAGTATCCTCACAGTGCACCTTGGTTTATGAAATGAGCTCATCTTCTTGGAGGTTCCGTGTTGCGGCATAACTTGCGCCCGTCATCCGTGGCGTCATCTTTACCAAGTTCCACCTTCTTCCTACCTTCACGTTGGACCTGACGGGATCAGTCATCTGCCTGCCCACTCCCTGCCCGTTTGACTGCAGCACCGGCATTCTCCATTTTCTAATCGCCCGCATTCTTCAACCAACCGGCCGGCCACCAATGGCGTTCTTCTTCGGGTCGCTCAAATCGGTCAAAGGCGACGTGGTCGTCATCACGGGCGGCGCCATGGGCATCGGCCGCCTGCTGGCGCTGCGCTTCGCCAAGCTCGGCGCGCGCGTGGTCATCTGGGACCTAAACGAGGAGCTCGGCGCCAAGACCATCAAGGAGATCAAGGCGCTGGGCGTGGCCACGCCGCGGCCGTACTTCTACAAGGTCGACGTGACGGACCGCGAGGCCGTGTACACGGCCGCCAACGCCGTCATCGCCAAGCTCGGGGGCGTGGACATCCTCATCAACAACGCCGGCATTGTGGACGGCAAGCCGATTCTCGAGAGCAACGACGCGGTGGTCAAGAAGACCATGGACGTGAACGCCACGGCGCATATCTGGACCATCAAGGCGTTTCTGCCGGGGATGGTGGCGCGCAACAAGGGCAACATCGTGTCGGTGGCGTCGGCCGCGGGTGTGTTTGGCTGCGGCGGCATGGTCGACTACTGCGCCTCCAAGTACGCGGCGGTGGGCATCATGGTCAGCCTGCGCCAGGAGCTCCAGGCCATGGGCAAGAACGGCGTGCACTGCACGCTTGTGTGTCCGTCGTTTATCAAGACGGGCATGTTTGAAGGCGTGACGCCGCCGCGGTTCACGTCGTGGCTCACGCCCGAGTACGTGGCCGACAGCATCGTGCGCGCCGTGCGCCGCAACCAGTGGCGACTGATGATGCCCAGCATTCTCTATTTGATGGAGATTCTGACGGCGCTGCTGCCCGACTTCCTCGCCGTGTGGCTGGTCAAGTTTACGCACGTGGCGCAGGCCATGCACACGTTCAAGCAGACACGTCCCCACGCGATGATCAAGGACGACGAGGACAAGGAGAAGGCGACCAAGGCCGACTAAGCAGCAGGTAGCCGACAGAGAGTACGGTCAACCGAGAGAGAGAGAGAGAGAGAGCTGGGAGAGAGCAGAGAGTGGTTGCGTCGTTGAGTGTGTGGGGCGAATGCCAAGTGTACCATTGTCCTCAAATGCTCCCATGTATCCATCGCGTTCAGGGGCTGCCCAAACAGCAGATTTGATTGGTTCATACCGTGGGAAGATCCTTTTTAACTGGCTGAAATCCTTACTCCAAAACAGGGTGCAAATTTCTTCATCAACTGCGACAACTTCCCACAGAAACACTTCTTGCTTTGAGAATGGATTTGCATATGTCACTCAATCGAGGAGTGCCTGGCTGGGAACTCCACTACAAACAAGCATCCACGGCAGAGAAATCAGGAGCTCATCTAGCCTGGCGGCTATACCTCTATCTACCCACCCTTACTAGCTCCTTCCACCCGCCGTCACTGCGCCTTCCCACCAAGCAATGGCGTCTTCCTCTGCTTTCACGATCATCGAGGTATCGGTGGCTCCAGGGCCGCTGGGCATCCTGCTCAACGGCGACGACCCGGCGCGGCCGGGGCTGCTCGAGGGCTTCGCGCCTGTCTCCGCGGACGGCACGCGCGGCGACGCGGAGCGCGACGGCCGCGTGGGCCCCGGCGCACAGCTCGTGGGCGTTAACGAGTACGACTTTGACGAGTGGAAGCTCAGCTTTGCCGAGATTGGACAGGTGCTGCGAGAGACAGGCCACATCCAGCGCACGCTGCGGTTCCGCGTGGACATGCCACCACCACCGTCGCCGCCGCCGGCTCCAGCTCCAGTGCTGGCGGACGTGGCGCTCTCGGCGAGCGGCCCGGCGTCGCCGCTCAGCAGCTCATTCCACGAGATCGACGAGAGCGACGTGGACACGGCGCTGGGAGTGCGCTCGTTCTCGCCGCCCAGCAGCTCGGGCACCAAGAGCTGGTCGGCCAACGACCTGCGCTCGCCGCGGTCTATCGCCGACCCGTCGCTCTCGGGCTCTTCGTCGCCCAAGCAGCAGGCGGTGGTCGACTCGGACAACGACAACCAGCTGTCGATCGCGCGCGAGGACCGGCTCGTCGCCGTCGACGTGCCCGCCGGGCCGCTCGGGCTCAACTTGGACGGCACAGCCACGGCCAAGGCGCTCGTGCTGGGCTTTGTGCCACTTCCCGACGGAGAGAAGGGTCCCGTGGAGCTCGACGGCGGCGTGTTGCCGGGCTCAACGCTAGTCGAGATCAACGGCGAAAACGTGGCCGCGCTGCCGCTGAGCGAGATCACGGCCATGCTGGGCGGGCTCAGCGGCGAGCCGCGGCAGCTCGTGTTCTTGCTGCCCGACCCGGCCGAGCTGGCCAGGGCGCGCGCCGCCAAAGCGATGCTGCTCAAGAAGAGCTCGCGAAGCATGCCATACTACGTGGAAGACCTGGAGCTGCGCCGCAAGCAAGAGCTCGCGCTCGTGCTGCGCTTCGACAGCACCAATCTCAAGCGCCGCGAGTGCTGGCTGCTGCTGGACGCGCAGTGGATGAACAAGTGGGTCGACTTTGCCGCGCGCAACGGACCGGCGCCGGGCCCCATCACCAACGAAGTGCTGCTCGAAGACGACTGGGAAGCCAAGGCCGACGGCTACATCCCAGGCCGCCCTGACACGGTGCGGGAAGGACTGGAGATCACCAAGGACTACCGCGCCGTCTCGCCCATGGTCTGGTGTCTGTTTGCGGAGCTGCATGGAATCAACCCCAAGCTGCCGGTCATTGCGCGGTGAGCCTTGTTTCCATTCATCTTGCTTTTTGTACCGTATAGGGACGAGGGAATCTGATCGTTTTGCTGGTTGATAGATACCTACTGGATGTGTACTCGGAGCCGCCGCGCAAGTCGGACGTCGCGCAGCTGCTGACCGAGTGCCGGCTCAAGGCCGCGAGCCTCGTGGTCGAGCTGCGCGACAAGTGCGAAGTCAAAGTGGACGGCTGAGTTGGTTGTGCCCATGGCGGCCTTCAAATCTGTTTATATTTTCTTCCCTCGTCGCAATACATGTCACTCTCTCTCCCTCCCGTCTCTCTCTCTCTCTCTCTCTCTCTCTGTAGTACTGTAGTATATCCTGTGTATGTCGTTCCTGCCTATCGCCGCGTGAGTTGCAGCAGATCGATTGCGTCGCCCAGTCGTACGAGGCGTTCGACGCGCCAGCGTTTCCATTGACAGTCGACGCAGTTAGGATCCGCTCCGTCGCCAGAGACCACCATCTCCAGCCGCGCGGACGTGGCGCTACTGCGATGCTTGTGGGCGATCACGACGCGCGTGGCAGCGCCGCAGAGATGAGTTAAAGAGGACAGCAGCGCCTCGTGGGCGCTCCAGTGGTACAGCACGTCGGCCGCAAACACCACGTCCACATCGCCAACCGCACGGGAGCTGGGCTCTCCCCACACAAGATCGCATATATCAACTTTAGAAGCAGCGGCGTTGCGCTCAATATTGGCGTGCAGAAGCGGCAGCGCGTCACGTCGCTCGGTGGCGACGACGGACGCGTCGGGTGATGCGAGTCGCGCGAACACGCAGGCGAAGAGCCCGCAGCCCGAGCCGAGCTCGAGCATCCGCACAGGCGGTGGCGTTACGGCTCCACTAGCCGACAGCTGCAGTGCAAGGCTGAGCCAGATGGAGGTGTCCCACACGTGCGAGCCCATCGCGTGGCCGTAGTCTTCCTGGATGGAGATCTGCTGGGTCGATGGCGGCAGCAGAGCGAACGTGCGGAGACAGCGTGAGTTCGAACTGGATGCGGAGGCACCGTCGACAGACGCGGATGACGAGGCGACGCGGATCTCGTCCGAGACGACCGGGAGAATCAGACATGCCAGCGACGCATCCGCGCAGAGCCACTGGGAGCCGACGCAGAATTGCTGCAGCGCCGCGTGGGCAGCTGACGACACCCTAGCCGGGGCGTCTCCCATCGACGCACAGGCGACGCGGAGGCGAATGCGCTGAGACGAGACAGTTTCTGTGGCCGCTGTGACGACGCAATTGAAGCGCCACCGCAGTGGAGATGGCGTCACGCGCGTCATCGTCGCACGCAGTGTGGGCAGTGGTTGGCCGCTGTCACTGACCAGCTCGATCGTTGGACGCAGCGCAGCGACCGCGGTAGCCCTTCGTGGCGGCGGCTGCGCCGTCTCGTCTACGAGATCCACGGCCACGCGGAAGCAAACGCCGTTTACCACATGGCGCGGCGACCCGAAGCGCAGGCGCAAGCGCAGCAGCGAGACGCTCAGGCTGTGGAGCTGCGTCGCGAACGGCTGCAGCGTCGACGCATCCATGAACTGCGATCTTGAAGCGCCGCTCTATGCGCCAATACTGTACCCCCGGGTGGGGGTACTGGCAAGGAGCTACAAAGTACGTCAGATACCAGCTCTTCAATGGAAGGTCATCGCTCCCATTGCTCTAATTGAGTGCAAGGCTGCATCTTTTTATATCTCAGCCCTCCAGGCCGAATGCCTCGCGTGCTGAGCTCCATATGGAAGCGAAAGAATGGCGCCGCCGCCACCGTCGGGACTGCCGCTAGGCTTTGCGCCAGCCGTGAAGGGCGGCAAGCGCCCGCGCGCGTTCGGCCGCACGTCCAACATCTGGCAGTACATGTACGTGTCGGCGCACTCTCTGTTGGATCCAGATCAATACCCTAGGGTCTCGTCACGAACTGGCTTTGGTGCGTACTGTATTTTCCATAGAGAAATCGTCCAGACGCGCTCGACGCCCGTGGCCAAGTACCGCAAAGACTCTCTGTCGGAGCAAGACGACGACGACGACGACGACGACGACGAGTTTGGCGCCGCGCCGACGCGACTCCGCGGCGATGCGCTGCATCCGACGGCGGCAACCAGCGAGCCGCGCAAGCCCAGCGGTGGTCACCTGGAGCCTGTACATGCGACAGCCACAAGCCACCGTGACTCTACAGTAGACCATCGCCCGTCCCAGGTCGCCAAGCACGGACGCGGGCTACCAGAGCTGAACCCTCCATCCGCCGTGGGGAAGAGAGCGAGTGCCGCGTTCCTCTACGCCAGCGTCTCGCCCACCAACGCCAACGGCGGTCGCAAGTCGGTCACGTTCAACAGCGGAGACGTGATCAAGCGCATCCACGCGCTCGGGACTTCGTCGTCGGCGCCGGTTCTCACGGCGCCAGCTGCTGCGATGGCACCGCCAACCGTGCTGTCTCCAGCGGCTACCGCCGGCCAGAACAACAACGCGCCACCACTTGGTGCTGCTGCATCGACCACCACACCTCTTCTCTCTGAGGCTGAGCGACTGCGCAACGACTTTAACTCGCAGCGCGGCAAACTCTACTACGGTTGCAGTGTCGCCTTCGAGTTGTTCAACGGCCACCTGATGATGGTCAACTCCCCGGACGGCGCCGTGGGCATCCAGGCGCTCGAGAAAATGCAGCTCAAGAGCGCCAACAACGCCAGCGGCCGTCATCGCGCCGTGTTCACGCTCATCGACCTCTCCGACGTGCGCAGCGCCAGCTCGATCCGCTACGGCGATGCCGTGTGGCTGCAGCTGAGCGTCGGCACCGGCGAGAGCTCGTGGGAGCAGGGCGGCGTGCTGGGCGCCAAAGTGCGCGAGGCGCCGCAGCTCAAGGCGCTCGCGCTTGCGGACGATGAGAGCATCCGCAACGACGCGCAGGCGCCGCTGATCGTCGGTTATCCGATGCCCGTGCGCGCCTACCTCCCCAAGGTAACGATCTGGTTGTCCATGTACAAACTTGAGAATTGCTGCAAACTGACGCCACAACAAAAACAACACCAACAACATTGGATAGAATCGCGACGACATGGACGCGCAAGTGGACGAGATCCAGTCGCGCGTGCGCAACAAATCGTCCAAAATGCTCGGCAAGTGGATCGTCCGGTCGGCGGTGCAGCGCCACCGTCCCTCCACCGACGTACGTTGAGACCGCCACAGCACACATTCGTCCTTCTATGGACTAGTGGATTAACCGCGTCTGGACATTTGGTGCAGAACTTTGTGTACAACACGGACGAGATCTTCCTGGAGCAGGACTGGTTCTACCTTGGTGCCGACTCGGACGCGGGCGTCGCCGTGCTGCGGCAGCTGCCGCCGGCCTCGGCGGTCAAAGAGATCAAGCTCGGCGAGTACGTGGTCGAGCGCCGCGGCGCGTGGCGCATTCGGCTGCTGGACTCGAGCAACGGCAGCGGCGGGCTCTCGCTGGCACAGCAGCAGATGGAAAAGCTGCTACTGCGAGCCAAGACGCAGCTTAAGCAATCACGGAAGATGCGCGCAGGCCAGACCAAGCAGTACGGCAGGCAGCTCAGCGGCGGCGCGGCGTTCGTCACGCAGCTGCGCTCGCAGCTTGCGGAGATCACGCGCGACTGCGACTCGCAGTACATGGCCATGCAAGAGCGACGGCTCTCGGCGCTGCCGCAGCATCTCAGCTCCGTGGCCAACACGCTCGAGAGCCCGAACGAGCCTGGTGGAGGGTGTGCTGCGGACGAGCGCCCGCCCCAGTTGGCTACTGTATCACCAGGAAGGTCGCTCAGCGTGGCGTCAACGCGTGCGGGTAGTGCTGCATCGACGAACCGAACACGAGACCTCAGTGGAGACGGAGGCGGTGGCGACGCGGTGTGCTCGCTGTGCCAGTCGTCGAGCATCCGCTACAACTTGTGCTGCCAGATTCACCACGTGATGGCGACGCTGCACTCGGAGGTCGAACAGGCCAGCGCCGCACGGGCGGCCGCCAAGGTGAGCGCGCAGTCCCCACGCCACATCGCCATCCACACTGTCACACCTCCGCCGACAGCCTCTCTGAACAGTGGAGCCGACCGCGTGCTGAACCACAAGCAGCGATGTCCGAGTATCGCAGCTGCGCCGGCGGCTCCAACGCTCACTCCCTCGGCATCTGCGCCAGTGCTTGCGGGCAGCAGTGGGGACCAATCGCGACTTTTCCAGCTCTTCACGCAACAGGACGAGCAGCTCCAAGATGTGATCAAGTTCAAGGAGAAGGCCGTGGAGGCCACGCAGGTCGCCGCGATGCAGGCACGCGTCGGGCTCTCGCCCGTGGCGACGCAGTTCCGCGACCGCTTCAAGCATGTGACCAGCCTGGCGCAACAGCATGAGCAGGATGTGACCAGCGACGACCACGGTATCGGCGGCCATTTCCATAAGCTCCACGCGGAGCTCAAGCGCGACGAGACGCAGCGTCGTGAGTCTCATCAGCGCGGGAAGCACGCCAACAGAGCGCAGAAGTATCTGGAAAACCTACTGAAGGCGCAGGCCGTAGAGCGGGCCAGGATGTCTGAAGATGCAGAGGAGGAGGACGACGATGGCGAGCTGCTGGTGGTCGACACGACCACCACGTGTCCACTTGAGTTGCCAGGCCATGGCTTCGACGTGTACGGCAACCCGGTCGCACCGCAGCTACTCGGCGAGAGGCTCTTCCCCAACGAAGACGAGATGGACACGCTCCCGCCGGTGGACACCAAGCAGGCGCTGGAGCTGTACCTGCAGAACAAGAGCGCCGTGGTTGAGATGCTCGACGGCTTTGTGGAGCTCACCGTCACGCACATTTTGCCCAACCTGTCGAATGCGATGGAAAGTCGCAACCGCGGCGCGCTGGTCGAGTTCCTGGATTTCGCCGCGCGCGCGTCTGAATTTGTGTGCGCGCGCCGCGTTCAAGTGCGTGTGGCACAGCTGCTCCACGAGATCTCCGCGTGCGATGTCGGCGACTTTGAGAGCTTCATGGGCAGCTACGACACGCTGCTGCAAGAGCTTGACAACACCTCGGCGTTCATTCGGTTTTACCGCGACAAAATGGCCACCAAGCAGAAGAAGAAAAGAACCCCACATGAGCGGCTGCACTTGTGAGCGATGCTCATTTTTGACTGTGGCTTCATTGTTGTGTACACTATTGACCACGAGGTAAAGCGAGCTACAGTAGCTTCATCAATATGATTGGTTGAGTTAATAACCAATAGTTCACATTGAATTCGGTTTTACACCAATTGAATGCGCCATTGACTCCCTCCAGTCATTCGTGGTGACGTCTCTTTTGGAGGGAGCTCCAGTAGTTTCCCGTTTGAGCGTTCAGTTCTCCATCTTCTCCATCGACTCAAATAGGGATTTCTTACCACAGTGTGGATGCCCCACTTGCCACTCAAGCGGCCAGTTTGGTGCTGCATTGGGTCTTCCGATACTCGTTATCACGGCGGCGAAAGCAGGCGTCTCGGTCGGATGTTGGGTCTATCAGCCCGACTATATAGTCCTCCGGGGCGCTGGACGCGCTGGGCACTGTCGATGTTAGACTGCGGTTATCGCGGCCCTCGCATCGAGAGAATCAGCATGTCGACAGACCATCTCTAGTATCTCTTGAAGTTTGTGTGTGTTGCATATCGTCACGTGTGTGTGAGCGCGATGATGATTCATTTCGTTGATCAGTCATGAGATGATGACTATACCAATGTACTCCTACTCATACTGAGCGCTCACCGGAGTTAGTGTTCCTTCTCGTCTTCCCCACGAAACCCCGATGACTACAGTTTATTAGCTCTAACTGAAGTACTATCGAATTCATTCCGTGTTGAAAGTATTGAGACGTCAGTCTCTCTGAGGGGTTTCGCAACTAGATTCATTGTTCGTCGTCCTGCTTGCGCTCGCCCTCCGCGCTGTTCTGGCTGCTGTAGATGCGCGCGTAGCGTTGGCGCAGCTCTTCTCGCCGTCGCTCAGCGTCGGTGAGCACACGAGGAATTTCCTGTTCGACGGGCTCGTGGTGGACAGTTTCCTGTCTCGTCCTGGATTGTGTAGACGCTGGGATCGGAGCCTTGTCCTCGAGATCGTCATTCGAAGCAGCAGAAGCAGCAGGAGCGGCGGTCGAGGTGGGCACTGGCGCTGGCACCGAGGTAGCTACTTCTGAAGGTGGAACGGCGGCGTTTGTATGTAGTGCTGGAACTGAAGCCTGTGGAGCGGTGGCTGCAGGAAGAGTTGGAGCAGCTACGCCCTGCAAAGACATTGGTGGAGGAGGCACTCCATAAGCATGCGTTGCAGCTTGCAGAACAGCAAGTTGAGCATGGAGCAATTCAATCTGGCGCTGAATGGTAGCTGGGTCTGCGGGTGGATGCGGTTGGTTGACTCCAGGCGGAGGGAAGCCGTACGGGGGCATCGCTCCGTACCCTTGTGGAAATCCGTAGCCGAATGGCGCTCCCATGCCCGCCCCGAACATATACGGCGAGCCGAACGGTGCCGGGTATCCATGCGGATACTGAGGCATGTGAGGCGCGGCTGGCTGCTGGGCAGGGGCGCCTGGAGCAGCTGGCTGAGGTGCAACACCAGGAGCATATTGAGCTGGATGACGAGCAGGGGCGTGTGCTGGTGCAGCATGGGCAGCTGGTGCGTGCGGACCTGCCACAGGAGCCACAAACTGCTGGTTGTTGCCATTGTTTGCTGGAGCCACTGGAACTACAGGTGGGCGAATGCCTGTCGGGATCGTTGACCGGCACGTTGGACATGTCTAGACGAAAAAACAGAAGTTAGAGTCACTCGAATCCCGCCGTAGGAAATAGATGCAATTGTACCTGTTGGCGTTGCACCCACATCTTCAAGCAGTCAATGTGAAATATGTGCGAGCACGGCAGCTTCTTGCACGACGCCGCATTCATCTCCTCACGGCAAATAATGCATGTGCGGTCGGTGCCCTGGAGCTCTTCTTCGGTCGGATTCGGGAACCGTTCGTTGAGATTGGCAGTGATTTTGCGGTAGCGGAAGTACGACGCAATGCGTCGCTGCAGGTTCTTGATCGACATCCAGAGGTCGCGGACGATGTGCAGCGGCATACCGTAGTATGTGAAAATGAGCATGAAGAACACCTAGAAACTCAAGCATAGACAGTTAGCATGAGACGCAGCGGCTTGATCGACAACTGCAAACTGCCGAGCAATATTTCTCACCAGATAGATGATGAGCTTGAAGATCTCCGACACGAGCTCCAGGTAGAAGAGGTAGGTGAATTTGTTGGCCCAGTTGCCGTTCATGCGGGCGTCAATCACATAGAGCACGTAGCGCAAAAAGATCGCGACCAGCGTGATGAAGAGGATCAGGAACTCGAAGCCGAACAGAATGAACACAGTCGGTCCCATTTCCATGACCTTGATGCCGCATAATACGACGAACGCGAGGTCGACAGTCGCCAACAGGGACATAAGCGTGAGGAGACGCATGTGCGTCATTCGCGTTACCACGTCCGTCTGCTCAATCTGCCAAGACATCAATTGTCAGCACGCGGCAAAAAGACAAAGTAATCAGCGCGCTCATGGCTGAGCGTTTACACGTACAAATTCGATGCGCGACTGAGAAAGCCAGTGGAACACTTTGAGGAAAATGAGCGAGGTGAAGAGCACGACGACCTGGAAATTGATCTCGTCGCGGAAAATCGTGAGCGCGAGACAAGTCTCAGTGATGGCGTAGCGAACGTTCTCGTGGAGAATCTACAGCGAGCAGCGGGTAGTTGGACGACTTCAAGCGCATCATCCACGCATGCTAGAATATTTTTTAAACAAAATACGCACCTCAACTTCGGCGTCTCGCAATGTGCCAAGGAAGACCGACTTGACCATGCGCGCGATAAGAATGGTGACGACGAGACCAGCATTGCCGAGGATGAGTACGCTGATCTTGGAGGTGACAAGGTAGATTACCGCCGGGTAGAACTGCATTCGCGTCAGGTACGTGTACCAGAGCAATCCGGCGCATGCGACCAAGCTCACGCTCGAGTACAACCAGAATTTGACGGCCATGGCGACGACTGCCTACGTGTGTGGATGGTGTGCTGCTTCCTACTTCCTCTCGAGGAAAAAAAGAACGATGCGGCTGAACTGAGCGTGAATCAGCGGACTGCGCGGCTCCGCTGGAGGTGCAAGTTCTGAAAATTCCGCTGCTCTTGCTTTTGATCCAACTGCTCTTCCTAGTCTGTCTGTACGTGGCATCGTTCTATGCGGAAACACCCTGATAACTGAAATTGCGTTCTAAATTGTTCCTAACTGATACTTGGCAAAGCCAACTTGCGCTTCTTCAAGGCCCTTTTGACTTGCACAATAGGAACTCCGGCGTAGCTGCCAGCGGAAACTGAGGCCTTCTTCGACGAAACGGCCGCTTTCTGACTGGAGCGGGACGTGGGTGTATTCTTTGTGCTCGTAGATGAACTCGTCGTGGAGTGGAGTGGAGGTGTACTCTTCGCGCTTACAGAAGCCACTGATCCAGCCTTCGTTGAACGTGCAACCGGTGTGGTTGGAGCGCCCGGCTCGAAATCGTACACATCGGTGCTGCCTGACGAATTCGCGGTGTCGCCATCGTGTTCGTTCATGCGACCATGTTTCACTACGATTGCGAGGAAGATCAACGAGCGTAAGAATCAACTTAACTGCAACCCTAAAACTTCTGTGCCAATATAGCACCTTGTCGAATGGCTTTTTGAATCAACTCTCGATTGGACTCTGCAATCAAAGTGACATACCTTTTCAGCATTTGGGTTGAGGATCTGTGAGAAAGGTAAACTCACCTGTGAAGATAACGTCGAAACTCGTCGATGGCTTGCCTGCCGTTCGACAAACGAGCTTCTCTTGCTCCATTCGCATGAGCAATGCCTCAGCAAGCATGGCATTGACGCTCAACGCCGAGGCAAAAGCATCAATGGAAACTTTTCGCTTTAGCTTGCCATGCGTCTCGTTGATAGCCCCTGAGAGGAATACACTGGTGTTGATACGGTGAAATTTCAGGAGAAATTGGTTGATAGACGACGTACGGTTGCAAATCTCTGTGTCGTGGATAGCAACTTCGTAGTGATGTGACTTGCTTGTTTTACGAAGGATGCCTGCCTGCATGGACTAGAATGCCAACATACTCATGAGACTTTGCGTGCTGCTACATGTCGAAAAGTGAATGGAATCCCACCTCTTTCATCCAAGCGGCCAATTGTGAAGAAGTGCAAGATGGGAACCTTTTCTCCACGCTACGTATTGAGATTCGTCAGAAGCTGTCGTAGTTGCAACCTAGAGTTCGAGGTTACCTTTGCTTGTTGATTCTGTCGCTCAGGATAACATACCCCAAAAAATCTGATATCTTCATGCGACTTGTGTTCGACGGATCCGTTTTGCTCGTCCTGGGGCGGCTAGCAGTCGTCTCGTTGTCACTATGCTCCACCACGTGAAGGTTTTCTTTCATTGCTGAATCAGGCAATTGAACGAAAGTGGAGTTTTCTTTCTGGATGGTCGTCACGTCAGATTCGTCGTCTGGCTGATCAAAGCCTTGCGAGGCGCCGACTTGAGAGAGAGATTCAACACATTCCTCTGCGGTCTCCATCTCCATCGTTACAAGGTGATGCGGAGTCACCACTCGTCCCTGGTTATTGCACTCGCCAGTTAGGTCGATTTACTGCTGTGAACTTTGATGACCCGACACGTGGACTTACGACTGCCATTTTTAAAGATGTCAACATGTCGTGGTCCGGATACTCATCCGGCACATATTGGAAATGCGTGGGGTGCCAGGCTGCAGGACACAAATCTATGCGGCGTATTGTTGAATAATGCGGACGGCGTACAGAAAAAACAATTCCACATACCATTGAAGAAGATCTTCATTGTGACCAAGCGATTCCGTGGAAGCGGGTCAAGATTGTTTGTGATGCTCACGAGCGAGCGAATGAGCTGAATCGTTTGAACCTTGACATTTTCTGGTGTGCAGTTCAGCGCATCGGAGCCCGTAAATGAGGTTGATAGCTCGATTGAACCATCTGTTGCGTGCTTAATGTTGTACGTATAGCTGTCACGTAGAACTCTTTTCAGTGCTAAAGAACACATGCGACGCCGACTCCATTCGTACCTCTCCAAGAGCTTCTTCGGCTTTCTATCCGCTGAAATCGTGTAGACACAAAGTGCGAGCGACTCCAGATAATTCCTCTTGAGCGCTTCAAAGACTGCGCAAGAAAAGCCGTTGAATCCCAAGATTTCTCGATGAACTCAATAATGACGCACTCGTACCTCCATCTTCGAGCCACTTTGTGATGAGCGTCGCGTCATGCGCATCTTGAGAGGCCATTTCCTGTGTTGGTGCCAGGCACTTGATCTGCATATCCGCGTACACCTGCACCCAAAAGCCACCTGAGCACTCGACCATATACCCGCTTCTTCATCGTTGGATGTTTCACTTACTCGTTCCGTAAAGAGTTCTTCTGGGAACAAATCTGCCGCCACCGCCACAAATACACACCACATCACATCCATCAGCACCATACGTGGCTATTCGCTACCCGACACGCCGCCGACTCACTTCGCAAGTAGCAGATTTCCGACACCGACACGCGGATCCTGCCGCCGCCCACCTCAGTCAGTTCGTCTGCCGTTTCGCTTCTCACAGAGCTGTTACAACGCACATGTTGCGTATCACGTTCAGTGACTGCAGATGCGTGAGCGCCTTGGGCTTCTGTGTCGTCTTCGTCGTGCTGCGTGGCATCTTCAGGCGCTTTGTCGCCCTCGCTGCGTTTTCCGTAGTGGCGAGATTTCCCTTGCGCGGCGAAAAAAATACGGCGGGAAGTGCCATCCATATTGACTTGAATAGAGCAAGCGGCGGCGAGTGATGGTCACGGCTTCAACAATGCGCGTTAAGTTCGCATCACGAACTTAGCTGAGGCACACTTCAACATGACAACATCAGCGCGGAAACACGTGATAATGGAAATGGAGCTCATATTCATTCTCGATGATAATTAATGCGGACTTGGCCGAGCGACCTCTTACTAGTAGCCGAAGCCGAAGCCGCCGCGTTGAGACGAGTAGTCGAACTCTGTCGTGATCAGGTAGCGCAGTCGCACCTGCTCTTGCTTGTACACGATGAACTCGTTGAATAGCATCTGGCCGGATTTATCCACCGGCGCGATCTCGCCAATCGGCACCACAACGCCGTCATCCATTTGCTCAAACGTCTCTTCTCGTGGCGCGAGGCACCCCATGCCTCTGGTACTCGCGCAACCTTTTGATTGGACGCCCTTGAAGTCGAGATATTCTGGACTCGGCGCCTCGTAGCTCTTGCCCAGTGCGACTTCCGCCACCAGCAGCACGGCACGCGGTCGCGACGGAGCCGTCCAGCAATACTGCGCCGACTTGCTCACCGAGTCAGCAAAGTAGATGCCCTTGCCAAAGTTGTAGCCATTGCATGGCGCCTCCGGCGGTGCGATCCGCAGTCCTTGCGAAAGAATGCCCACGACGTTTGACAGCCGCGAGCCGTGCCAGAGCAGCCGGTGGTTGTCCACGTTCTCGAAAAAGTCGCGCTTTCCCTGCTCAGCCGGGCGCGCGATCTTTAGAATTGACTGGATCTTGATGCCAAACGAACTCTGTTTCTCCGCCTGCGTGGTCTGCAAAAACCGAGCGATGCGCTGAAACTCGTCGCTCTTTTCATCTAGCGGTGTCATGTCCGTGTTGATCATCTTGTACTGGGCCTCGAGTGGATGCTCAGCCACCGTTTCCTTCTTCTTCTGCTCTTTTTGCAGCTCCTGAGAGATCTGGATATCAGCGAGCACTTGCAGCAGGTCGATCTTGATCTTGACCGTTTCCAATGAACCGATGATAGGCGGAAGCGAGCGGCCAAAATCGTGCGGGATCAGTGTGTAAAACACACTGCTCAAGGTCTTTAAACTCGCCTTTAGCTGTACAAGGCGCAACGCATCAGCTTTGCTTGGCTTCTTCTTCTTCACCGCTCGCTTGGGTGAAGACGCAGCTGCTGCCGCATTGGCATTCGCCGCCGCCGCCGAGGTCCGACGCCAGGTGGTTCGGCCAGTTGTTGGAGCAGGTGCCGGTGCTACAGCTGCGGCTGCAGCTACCGAGGCTGCCAGAGTTGGGGCTGGAAAAGACGCTTGAGGGTTTTCTATTTCCCGGATGGCCGTCAGCGCATCCGAGAGCTGCTGCAAGATCGTGTAGCCCTGGGAGATTTGCGACTTCGACAGTCGACCAAGCGGCATCCGCTTCAAATCGAAATTGAGCGATGAGACTTCCTGGGCAATCAAATTGTTGTCGCAAATCAACTCGAGCAGGTCTTGCACTGTGCTCGGAAGTGAACATGGTGGAGTTGCAACCTGTTTGCTGTCGTTCTCCTTGTCCTCTTCTTCGTCCTCGTCTGGCTCATCGTCAGCCAGCTCGACCAGCGCGTACTTGCCCGCCTTCTTCTGGAATGGTCTATTGAGTGGCCAGTGGTTGGCGCTCTTCTCGGCAAAGATCTTGGCGAACGATGCCTGAGCTCGATCGAGTGACGAGCCGTACGTCTCGACTCGGTTCTGCGGGCTGGCGGCGCCCACGCGACCCCATTTGCGGTACACTTTGTACATGCCGCGATCGTTAATCAGCTGGACCAAGTAGTACTTGTTGTTGCTGTTCAATTAAGAATACATCAAGGATGAGCATCATTTGCTACAGTGGACGAAAGCAAACTTCAATCGAGTTTGTCGCGTACCCGAGTTGGCCATAGGAGATGTCGGTGTAGTTCATCATCGCGTTCCAGATGCCGTGTTCGTCCGTGTGGATCTCGGCGGCGACTGAGCTCCGCGACAGTGGATCCACGCAGCGCGCGGCGCTCTTGGGCTTGGTGGAGGCCATGGCGGTTCAGTATGGGGCGGTGGTGGAGACACGAGGGAAATTGAGGAGTGCGAGCCTCCATCTCAACAAGGGTCGAGTGATTTGGGAATGGTGGTTGGGTCTCGTGCGACGGTTGGTGACTTGATTGGCTCAAATAAGGGGGAAATTATTTAATTGGATAGTTATCATACCAACCATCATTCACATCATTTGACCTTCTACATGACCATCACTCAAACTGAATTAAAGTGAACTTTCCGTGACAAGACAGGACCGCGCATCATTACGCCAAAGGGGAAGAAATGAGCTATTATCTGCTTTAGAGATATGCAAGGATCATAGCAGCTGAGGTTCCTAGCCACACTGCATACAATGTGGAGCTTGGCTGCGAAATAGTGTGGCTCATGAGGTAGCTCAGTATCGCGACGCCGAGACGCAGCTGCAGTCAACAGCACCAACACGACCTGGTGGAGCTCCCTATCCAACACGCGGTATCCGGTCGTGGCACCAATTGCGGTCTTCCATTGCAACGGCCCAACATCTGTCACATTGTCGAAGGCAGTCGCTGGAGCGAGACCGTTGTCCATGAGCCAGCGCGTCGTGTCGGCCTTGCCGAGCTCAACACCCACAGCGTGTCTGACGCCGACGACGAGAAGGCCGTCCACCACGGTGGCAGGTACTGCGACGGCTTGATGTCGGCGTTCGAGCAGTAGTTTGGACTCACAGTGACCATGTTCTTGCCCTCCGGGTCGTCTTTGTACAGCGGTTGGTTGTCCAACACTCCGCCATCGATGATCCACTTGCCGTCCAACTGGAACGGCCAGCCAGCCAGCGGCGGAGCGCAGTACAACGCCAACAGTGTGGTGAGGAGACGATCAGCAGAGCGGAAAATGCTGGTGCGTCGTCTGGACTTGAGCGACGTGATCGACGTGTACAGGATCGTGAGGCGTCCGGGCTCGGCGTTGAGCTGCTCGTATTTGTGGAGGTTGTCACGCGTCGAGCCTTCTTTGAGGTAGTCGCGCAATCGGAATGGTCCTTGCGGTGACGCGTAAGCGACTGGAACGTGCGTGTTGATCACAGTGTTCACGGAGCATCGAAGTCGGCGTCGATCGCAAGTCCAGTGGCTGCGAGTGCACCGGCGGAGGTGCCGATGAAGCGCGAGTTGTGGGGAATGTTGTGCTGCGCCGTGGCGACGCCAAACTCGTACACCATCATCCACCCAGCGCCGGCAAATGAGAAGCTGGGCGCGTATTATTTGGGTGGCATGGTGGATGACTGCAGTGTCTATTGCGTTGCTACACGATGAGATTGAAGAGTGATGCGTGGTGGTGGTGGTGGTGTGTGTGGGGAGGGATTGGACTGAGTAATTTTGGGGGTACACTGTATCAATATCCAATGGATCTCACAGCTTCACCTGCTGAGATCTGCACATTGCTGGTTTTGTGAGGGTACAGAATGAGCTCAATCGAAATGAGATGAGATGGTGTTCAGTTCAGTGGATACAGAATCAGGTGGTTCTCGTCGGCAAAGAGAACAAGGAGGAAATGAGCACGAAACGAAGCTTGTCAAGTCCATTTCCCTGACATTTACTGGCAGAAAAACATTCCAGTCTCGGGCCAAAGAAAGACAATATCCATCTCCAATATCCAGGCCGACACAAATCTCACACCTTTTTTTGTTAGCATTAGGATAAACCAGC
Source organism: Pythium dissimile (assembly GCA_023336445.1). Taxonomy (NCBI): domain Eukaryota; phylum Oomycota; class Peronosporomycetes; order Pythiales; family Pythiaceae; genus Pythium; species Pythium dissimile. The sequence continues at coordinate 4,796 of JAADWZ010000400.1, read as the reverse complement.
CAACGCCAGGCTACAGAAAAGGAGAATTTGTTTTTTATGTGGTTCCCGACACATCGCCGTATTTATGAGCAAGAGGATTGAACCGAACATGAGCAACACAAGATGAGATTTTTTTATTTCACGCGACAGTACTTAGTTAGTTACGATTTCAACCAGGGCTCAACATCAGCAAACGATGACAGACAACTCAAGGTGACCACGACTGAGGTTCCAAGCCCGACGGCGTACATGGCGGTGAGCGGTTTCTCGCTCAGTCGCTGGCTCGCGCTCGACTGGAACTCGCGCAGCAGCTCGGCGCACACACGACAAAGCAACAGTGAGAGCGTCACCAGCACATCGCGGAAATCGACGTCCAGCGCACGATAGCCCGTCCTCTCACCAAAACGAGTCTTCCTGCGCAAAGGCTCCGTACGGACTGGCTGCGGGGCTACGAGTTGGTTGGACGTGAATACCTTCACCCACAGCTTCTCCTTCTCTGGGGCCGGTTGGTGATGGTGTACGAGTTTGGCGTGGCCAAAGCGCTGCAGCAGCACGGCGTCGCCAAGCGCGCACGCTTCGCTGACACCTCGTCAAGACCAATACGTGCCAGCCGCCTGCAACACTCTGCAAGGGCCGTTCAGTGTGCGGCAATTCCTCACGGACGCATCCACAAAGTACAGGAACCTCCACCGCTACCACGAGCTCAACACCTCGCCGGGCAAAGTCACCATCGTCTACTCGTCGTTGTCCGCTCTCAGGCCACGAAGGAAAGCAAGCGGGTTCCAGTCAACCGACCACATGCTGGAGACGCTGATGGCGTCATGCTGTGCGCCGCCGATTGTCGGCCTTCCGACTCGACGGGGAGCTCGTCATGGACGGTGGGGACTTCGACAACCAGCCGCTCTTCGACGACGATCTGCACGGGCTCGACACGATCCGAGTGAACCCCAACTTCTTCTCCGACGGCGACATCAAGCCGTCCCAGTACTTTCCCCGTGGTGGACCATGTTCCCTCCGTCCCCACAGGACATGCAGTGGGTCTTTGAGCTCGGCTACGGTGACGGCATGCAGTGACTCGCGTCGGTAGATTTCATAGGCGCAACGGCTGTGAAGGGGGAGATCAAAAACTGTGGATCCACTCGAGGGTCGCATGAGACTCGTTTCGAGGGTTCACGAGCGACTCGCCTCGACTCGATAGTCCCCTGTGTGTATTGTGTACGAATCTTGCTGTGTGTGCTGCGTTTTGACTTCAACAGCGCTTCTGGAAATTGCTTGAACTGTGGCTTTGACCACTTGGGGGTCTCCACGCGGCTTCAACACGCGCACAAGGCCCCAGCCTTGGAGGTCGACCACCTGGGGGCTAAGTTCAACTGACTTCGCAAGCCACAGAAATATCTGGATCTTAGGCTGAAACGTGACGCTTCATGAGCGACGCTTCATGAGCCAAGACTAAGACTGTGATGGAGAAGAACCATCACGTCATACTGGAGGTGCCGTCAACTAAAAGCGATATGCGACGTGGTCCAGTCTTAAACAAGTGATTTCTGGAAATGATACCTGGCCCGTGGGATCTCCAAATGGGCGCTGGATAAGATGAGCTCTTGGTGCCTGGCGCTCTTATTCTCTCTCTCTATCAATCAGATGCGACTCGACGATCTTTAGTTGCCATCATCCTTCCACAGAAAACGTCAACACCAGCCCGAGAGTATCCAGTTCATCACCGCAATTTGTGGGATCTGTTCAGTTCCATCCGACCACATGGCGTCACATTTATCCAATCATCACCCTTACTCGTACAATATCCACCAATCATATCACTGATGATCCGTTCTCCCAGAGCGCGCGGGGCATTCTTCGCTGACCGCACCTATCCCATCCGTCCCATGCCCGTGTCGGTGACGCTGCTCCTGCACCGGCGCCATGGGACGGTCGCGCTATTGACGCTTTCGCCGCGTCGCACCGCCACTGCTGGTCTTTTTCCTCATACTCGTCCGTCAGTCGCGCGTCCATCAGCGTCTTCTCCGTCAATCACTTTCTCCTCGACCCGTCAAAGAGCTCTTCATTCGGCAATGCTCAACAAGTGGCGCAATCGTCGGCTCAGCCGCGCAGCCTCGACCAGTGCCAAGGGCGGCGAGATGGCAATGGTAGCGGTGGTCGCGCCACCGCCGGCGCCGCTATCGCTTGTCGCTGAAGCCGATTCGGCGTTGAAAGCCTCGCCGTCGCCGAGCGACTTGTGGTCGACCGAAGACATTGACATTGGCATCACGAGCGTCGTGCCGCCGCGCAGCGCGACCGACAACGCTGTGCTTTTTGAGATCTCGGCGCGGTTCCCGCAGGCCGGGCGGCTCTGGCGCGTGCACCGCAGCTTTGGCGACTTTGTCGCGCTCCATGCGGCGGCCGAGGCGCAGTTTGCGGCCGCGCTGTTCGAGCGCAGCGTCCATTTGCCGCGGCCGTCGTGGCTCTCGTGGAGCGACTTCCGCTCCCATACCAGCTCTAGTTCTAGTGTGGCGACGGAAGACCCGGCGGCGCAGCAGCTGCTGCTCAAGCTGAATGCGTACCTGCGCAAGCTGCTCGAGATCCAGGATATGGTCGACTTTGCTCATTTTCGCGAGTTTATCACGCCGCGTCCGACATCGTCCGGCGACTCGGAGGTGCGTGCTACGATGCTGCCAACGCTGGCGATCCATCCGGCCTCGCGCGCGGTCTCGGAGCTCCACACGATGAAGGCGCTCGCGTCGCCGACCGCGCACTCGCTGCCAGGTGTGGTCGCAGCGCCCGCCGTGGACCCGCTGTGCTCACAGCCCATCTACTTTGGCTCGGGCATCCACCTACAGGCTTTAGGTGGGCTACGTATCGGGCTCACGAAGCGCAGTGGACTGTCTGGGTCGCAGAAGGCCGTCGCTGTGGCTGCAGGTGTCGCTGGAATCGCGCTCACAGGGCCTATGGCGGCGGCGCTCGCGCTGGGCGCGCTTGGCGGCGGCGTGGGCAAGTACCAGCTGAACAAGACATTTTATTTAACAGTGAACAAGGCCAAGAACGCGGCCAAGGCGGGTTTCATGAACGCTTTGGCCAAGGACAAGAACGGCAGCGGCTGCTTTGTGGTCGAGAACGCCGAGCTCGTGTCGGGTCCGCGGCGGCCGCTCAAGTTTGGCGACCTGCTCCACTTGTACTGCACGAACGTGCGCAAGAGCGTGCGCATCGGCCAGCCGCCCGACTCGAAGCACGGCCACCTCATGGTCACCAACGCCGAGAGCAAGCGCGCCACGCTGCGGCTCGTGTCTCCTTACGGTCTCCGCGGCACGGTGGTCTGCGGCAGCCAAGCCTACCTCCAAGTGCTCAACGGCCAGTGGGCGGGCCAGTACATTAGTCTCCAGGGCGACTTTCTCGCGACGGGCAACTCACCGTCCGTGTTCAAGATCTCGCAGCAGGACCACTCGTGTCTGGCGAGCGAGCAGTCGGTCGCCATCCCGCGGCCGCTGGTGCCGCGCGTGCCGTTCCAGCTGCGTGTGATGGTGTACAATGTCTGGCTCTTCCCGAGCATCCTCACAAGCGTCAACGACAAGTTGTGCCCCGCGGCCATGCAGCGCGCCAAAGCGATCCCCAAGTGCATCGCGCCGTTGGGCGTGGACGTGGTGGTATTTTGCGAGGCGTTTTGCTCGAACGCGCGCGAAGCGCTGGTCAAAGGCATGAAAGAGCACGGCTTTCTGTACGAGACCAAGGTCGTGGGCGAAGGCGCGTCTGTGTCCAACAAGAAGGCCATCGACGGCGGCTGCTTTGCCATGAGCCGGTACCCGATGGAGCGTTTTGAAGAGCTCACGTTTGGCGCGTCAGCCGTGGGCGACGACCGCATGGCCGACAAGGGCGTTATTTATGTCCAAGTGCGCGCGCCACAGGGCGAGACGGTCCACGTGTTTGGCACCCACCTGCAGGCGTGGGAGACGAAAGTGGCCATGGCGGCGCGCATGGCGCAGCTGCGCACGCTGCGAGAATTTATGGACGCGAAGAAGATCTCACCGCTGGACCCGGTCCTGGTGGCTGGCGACCTCAACGTCGACAGCGCCTCGACCGAGGACGATGCCCGAGAGTACCAGAACATGCTCCAGCAGCTGAATGCGGTGGATCCGCAGCTGAAGGAGTCGTCGTCCAAGTTCAGTTTTGACCCGCTCACCAACAAACTGGCGGTGGGTGGACTCAGCTCGGGCGGCCGCACGGAGCGGCTCGACTATGTGCTGGCGGCTCGCAACCACAGGCTGCCGACGCAGTGCTCGGCCGAGATTGTGCGGCTCAAAGCCACCAAGCAGTGGCTGCGGCCCACGGGTCAGCAGAACGAGGAGCTCGTCGATCTCTCGGACCACTACCCGGTGATGTGCGAGCTCCAGTATTGATAGAACAGATAGGATCGAACTCGTTGAACTGTACAGAAGAACCATACTCGGCGGATGATTATGAAATCACGAAAGTATTTCAAAACAACCACGTTGTAAGATCGAGACCGTTGTGAGCACAGACCGCCATGCTACGGAGCACACTAGGTCCTGACTGCGCCGCTGAGTGACGACGAAGTCAGGCTGTCCAGTGGACTCAAAGCGGGTGGAAGGTCGAGGCAGTGCTGCACCATGGTGATGTTGGCCGACGTGTCGAATCTTCAAGAGATGGTCAGTTGAGTCGTGCAAGCGTAGAACGTAATACTGTGGCCTTTGACACTACTGTGGATTGCATGTTCACGAGAAAAGTGAAAATCGTCGGTGTGTCAGCTGTTGGATGTTTCAATGTTGGCGTTGGCGTTGGCATTGGCGTTGGCGTTGGCGTTGGCGTTG
>JAADWZ010000040.1:0-104756 GCA_023336445.1 Pythium dissimile | reverse complement strand
GCGAGCACACGGCGTGGCGCACTTGGGCGGGCTCGAGCAGGTCCGAGACGAGCAGCTCCACGAGCTGCGCGTGCGAGCCGCCGTGGAACGGCTCCACCACCACCACCTCGACGGCGTCCGCTTCTACGGCAGAGTCCTCGGTGGATTGCGCATGGGCGTCGTGTGCTTCTCCGCGGCGTACCGCGGCGGCAGCGTCCTCTTCTTGGTGGCACCATTTGTGGATTATTGTTCGAGAAAAACTTGCTCACAGTCTCTGTTGAAACCGGCTGAAGTTTGCAAAAGAAGGTCGTATCCTCGTTGTGTCACCAATACACGCTGCAACTCTTCCTAAAGATTGTTTCGCCGCGGAAAAAAATAAATGGAAGATCACACATTGGGCCGTCGACGCAAGCACGGCCTGCGCTTGACGCGTCGCTTGACGCGCTAAGGCGACGGGTTCTGTATCCACAGCTTCCCCTCAGCGAAGCTTTCCACTGGTCGCACCCATCACCTCGTCTTTCGTTGGGCTGATCAACATCTCTCTTGCGCCTATGGCGACGCCGCACGCGGCGTTCGTTTCCGTTGGTGGGCTGATGGTCACTATGCTGTGGCTCGCGCTGCTGGCGACGGCAGCGCTCGCCGAGGACTCGCTCACGCTGTGGATCTCCAAGCACACGGGCGGAGCGATCGCGCTCCATTGGACACCGGCGTCCTCGTGGCTCGACGGCGGCAATACGGTCGAGAACATTACCAGCTTCAACGTGACGCTCCATGGGTCCGTCGTGGCGCAGCTCGACGCAGCCGCGAGCGCCTACGAGGTCGTCGGGCTTCAGAACAACACGGAATATGCTGTCGCGGTGGCTGCCAGTGTCATGGCTGGCGTGTCACCGCTTTTTGCGAGCGAGCTGGTCGTCACGACTAGAGATCCGTCCCATCCGATGGCACCGCCGATGCCCGTGGTCGTCGCTGCGGGCGGTGGCTTCCTGCGCGTGCGCGTGGCACTCCCTGGAGATACAGGCGGCGTGTCGATCTCGTCGATCTATCTCGAGGTGCGCTCGGAGGTAGATTTCTCCATGTCCACGTGGACCCACGCGGCGACGGAACCTGAGTTTACGGTCTTTGGACTGACGGCCAAGACCACGTTCCGCGTGCGCGCGTCGGTGGTAAATGCCGTGGATCTATCCAGTGAACAGAGCGTCGGGCTGATCGTGGAGACAGCAGCGGCGCAGCTGCCGGGGCCGTGTCCGGCGCCGACGCTGGTGCGCGTGACTGGTACGCGGTTTGACTCTCTGAATTTTGGCGGAAAGCCGTTATTGATGGGTGGAGGTCGGTTGGTGTATCGCAGGTGGTTCCATTATGCTGCAACTGAATCCGCCGATAGATACTGGTGCGTAGCTTGGTTGAAGGAGTGGCTGGCTACGAGAAAGTGTACTAAAAATGTTCGATTTAGGTGGTGCCGCGATTACAGGGTACGTCATCTACGTCGCGGCCAACGGCTCGAGCGTGTTCGAGCAGGTCGCAACTACCGTGGCGACTGCGCAGTCGAACGTGCTCGATATCCGACGTCTCCCTGGTTTGACGAACGAGCCGTTGCGTCCTCTGACGCGGTACGACTTCAAAGCAGTAGCAGTCAATATGGCGGACGTCTGTGTCAATCCAAGCACTGCACAGAATATTTCAAGTGACACTATTTCCGTGTGGACAGAAGCAGCCTCGCTCCCTACAGCGCCACCGTCGCCATATTTCTTGAGCGCTACAGGCGGACAAGTCACGATCCAGTTGCTTTCCTCTGCGGACATGCGTGGTGCAACACTGGCCGGCTTTTCTATCATGGTGGATGGGATGGTGCGAGAGTCGATCAATTCCAGCGACGAGCGCTCGTACAACATCAACTACCTGTCGGCAAATTCGACACATACCGTTCAAGTTGCCGCGGTGACTGATGTGGGAACGACTGAGTGGAGCTCACCGATGGAAGTAACATCGGGAACTGCGACTCGACCTTCAGAACCGCTCGGGGTTGAGGTCAGTGGAGTCACCTCGAGCCAGGCGTTGATTCAATGGTCTACTCCAATGGATTCGGGTGGAGTAGCGATCCTAGGTAAGTGATGCTGGCTTACTCCTCTGATTTGATTGACTACCTCACCGAAAACCCTCGTGTCTATTGTAGAGTATCGCATTACGTTGATCTCCTCGGTGGGCTCAACCACGTTTTCTACTCCCACTTCAGCTTCGAGTTACATGTTGACGACGCTGGTGGCCGACACAACGTACACCGTGAAAATCTCGGTAGTGAATAGCATTCAGCTTCAAAGTTCGTCAAGCACAATCAAAGGCGTCTCGTTCCAAACGCTCCCTCCGACCTCGCCAAGCGCTCCATTCGGCGTGCGCGATTTGACGACCACTGGTGGGACAATCGAGGTGGCGTGGAAAGTGCCGCAAGCAAGTGGTGGCACCGCATATGACAAGCTCGTCTACAACGTATCGATGTTTCCAGTCTCGTCGTGTTTTACTAGTGGAACCAATGAGAGTGCATGTGGAACGTGCAACGCAGCGCAGCTTCCCACGGGAAATGACCAGTTTGGTGTTGTGTCAGGATGCGTGCAGCCGACCAGTTCAACTTGTCCAGACGGCACGTCTTCGTGCTGCGTGACGTACATGAACAGCACAGATGGATTCAGCTTCCTCTGCCATCGCATTGACGAGCCGTTACGCTATCGACTGCTCTCTGGCGGCTCGACGGTGACGACATTTGCGGGGCTGAACCATTCAACCACCTACTATATTGGTGTTCAAGCCATCAATTCCGTCGGCAGGAGCAACTTTTCTTCTATTGTCGGGCTACGAACCACGTACGATACACATTTGTGTTTTCTGTCGCAGGCAGGCAACTCACTTTATCGATTCTGTAGAGCTCAATCATCACCGGGATACCCTTCGCGTATTCGCCGCGTCAACGGAACGGGTGGCTCAGTGGTGCTTACGTGGGACGCCCCTCAAGACAGTGGTGGAACTACAGTCATAGGATACAACGTCTATCGCGACTTCCGACTGTTGACTCCGCAACCAGTCTCATCGCCATATGTGGACTGCGGGAATGGTCTTCGTGCAAACACGCAGTACGTGTTCAGCGTGGCGGCGGTCAACGCATCGCGCGTCGAAGGCAGTCTCGGCTCGATACTCGTGGCGACGCCAGGTCTATCACTGCCGCAGCAGATCACAACGTTGACCCTGATCACCAGCACGACCTCCTGGATCAATGTTACTGTGGTGGCAGGATGCGACGCAGGCGGATCTACAGCGTTGATCTACCAGTTCGTGGTCGAGCAATCTGGTGATACACTTGGCTCCGGGTTCTTCGCGTGCTGCAACCTTATCTTGACCGGACTACAGGCCGGGCAAGACTACAACGTCAGTGTACGAGTATCAAATGAAGTTGGGCAGCTCGAATGGGTAAACGGCACATTTTCAACGACAGCTGGTGTCCCCAGTCCTCCCACAATGTTCCTGAAACAATCGAACAGCTATTCGCTTGAGATTACGCCGAGCTCAAGCGATCTTAAAGACCGAGAGATCATGGCGTACGAGGTCGAAGCTTTTAGGGGGACTGACTTGGTGCAGAGCAACTCATTTTCGTGTAACACCATCGTCGGCCCAAATTTGCAAAGTTGTTCCAGTCCCTTCCGAATCGAAGGTCTTGCTCCGAACACGATTTACGAAATCGTCTCCAGAGCAGTTGGACCCAACGGTGCTAGCAATTGGAGCTCACAGTCGTTCTCGACGATCAATGAATCCAGCGGAACCTTAGAGATCGCCTCCCAAAACTACACGGCGAGCAGCGGAGGTTCTTTCAACATGACGGTTCGACGATTCAACGGATTGGGAGGGAATGTGAGCGTTGGTGTCGACATATCGCAGCCTGAGACCGTTGTGCTTCGATGCGAGTGCGCCGTTGGTCGAGGATGTGCTTGTCATATGCACCTCACGACTTCCGGTGGTGTGAGTATCCCTGGAACTTTGGTGTTCGTGGACGGACAAGATGCACAAATTGTCCAAGTCTCGATATGGGAAGACGACCCAAACATGGCTCTACCCGTTGCAGTGTTGGTGTCTCTAACTGGATCCGCTGACCTATTGGGATCACAAGCCCAGACGGTCGTAACTGTCAGCCCGAGTCAACACAGTGGGTTCCCGTCGTTCGAGCGAGCAAAATTCGACGTTCTTGAGAACGCATCGTTTGTCAGCGTCCGAGTCGCTCGAGTGAATGGCTCCTGTGGAGCGCTGGATTTTGACCTGGAAACCTATGACTTTTCAAGCATTTCGGGGAAGCACTACGTCCCACTTTCGCAAACAATCCAAATGAGCGATCAGCAGAGTCTGATCGAGGTTTGGATACAGCTCATCGACAACTCATTTTTTGAAGGAGCTCGAGTATTCGGCGTCCGACTTCGGGATCGCCCATCGAGCAGTATCGTTAATTTACAGTCGATCAACATATTGCGAGTCACCATCGTTGATGACGAAGATCCATCGCAAACGCTGCCGGCTACTCCGTCAGGTGTTCAGCCCGTGCGTGTGACGGGTGGAGAAATCGAGTTGGCGTGGGGATACCCGAATGCGACTGCCACCAACGTCACAGGGCATCTGATCCGTGTGTCCACACCGTCCACCGGCGCAGACTTTTCCGGTTTGTTCAACTCGTCCTCATCGACCAGTTTTATCTTGTCCAGTCTCCGGTCAAGCACATTGTACCGATTCCAGGTTGCGTCGTGGAACACGTATGGGACGAGTGAGTATTCTGAAGTTTCTCTAATCCAGACGAAAATGCCATCACCTCCGAGCGCACCGCAAAACTTCCACGCGGCAAGCAACGGCAGTACCTTCGTACAGTTAGGTTGGAGTGTGCCGCGCGACATTGGCGGCGAACTTGTCACCGGCTATCTGTTAGCTATGCAAGGCGACGACGGTGTATTCCGACAGATCGCCAACCTGACAGAACTAAGCAGCACTTCATTCGAAGTGCAAAACCTGTCTGCATCCACGACGTACACTTTCTCGGTTGCTGCTTCGACGGCGATGTTCCAAGCCACGTTGTTGACCACGGCAGCCTTTCTGTCGACCGCAACAAGCCTACCCACAGTGCCTACGAAGCCACCCATACCACTGTTGGCACGGCCAGGTACAGCGGGAACGTTGTCATTTCTCGTCCGTGAACCTGCCGACATGGGTGGTGTCCCCAGCGCAGATTTTTCTTTGTATTTGAGGAGAGTCCCACCACTCGACAATTCCTCAAAGCCGACGATAATCTACTCAACTACAGAGGAACTTTTTCAACTGGGCTGCTCAAGCACAGCCACGTGGATGGCGGACTCGACCTCACGGTCATGTACAGCTTACAAGCTGCTGGCGGGATCGCATTACGAAGTGTACGTTGTGTTCGACAACAGTGCGGTACGTTCCTTGACATCGCCTCGCTCTATTCTGTATTCTATCCCGGACCAACCTGCAAGTGAATGTTTCAGGGACCAAGCGAACCGAGTGATCGAGTTGTGTACCAAACATCCACGATGCTAGAGTTGCCTTCGTCTCCATCCAATTGTCATGCTACACGAATCACAGCCGGCAACATTTACCTCAGCTGGGAGCTTCCCCTTGACCTTGGCGGTGTCGGCGACGTCCTGGGTTATACAGTGTTCCAGCGAACGGATACATACTTACCCGATTCGTACTTTATTGTCTACGACGGCCAAGACTCGACCGAGCGAGAGTTTGCAGTCACGGGTTTGATGAGATCAACACCATACGCTTTTGCGATTGTGGCCCACACTGCCACAACTTACTGCGTGAACCTCGCATCGCAACACATGTCGGAAGTCGTGATGGTGACAACGCTAGCTTACAGCCAGCTATCGGCCCCCCAGTCTCTTGTTCAAGGTTCAACTACCGGGGGATCAATCACTGTAAATTGGACACCACCAGATGACGCTGCCGGTGTACCGTTGGCGGGCTACATGGTTCAGCTGATCTCGGTATTCAAGGGTGTCGAAGCTCAGAATCTCACGACCGACTTGCTGAATCCTGGTGCCACTCAGTTCACGCATTCTGGACTCACCGAGCTCACATTGTATCGATACGCAGTCACGGCAGTGAACGAAGACGGACCAGGTGAACGAAGTGCCGTGGCTAATTTCACGACAACCGCTGCCACGCCGCCACAGAATGTCAAGGGCCCTCGAGTTGTGGAAGCGCTCGGTGGTCGAGTCACAATCGCGTGGGAACTCCCCGAGGACACGGGCGGGCGCCCCATCGAAAACTATCAAGTGACGCGCAACGACCAACTGAACACGATGCACACGGTCTCAGCGCTTTCATTTACGGACACAGATGCTTTAGTCGCACGGTCTCAGTTCGTCTATTCCATTCGCGCATTCAACGGACTCTACATTGGCCAGACCAACGTGGTTGTAGTATCAACCGGAGAGCCGACCCCTCCAGATCCCCCGATTCCTCTTCAGATCGTCCCGTATGGCGGACGACTTGAGCTAATCTGGACGAGTGCCTCCAATACCGGTGGTGTTCCGATTCTAGCTTTTGCGGTCACGTTGTTCGATGGTGCAAATGGCACAGAAACGATTGATGCGTACCACGGACTCAACACAACGATCACCTTCAGGTCTCTGAATGCAAGCACGTTGTACAAGCTGCAATTGTTTGCAGTCAACGAAGTTGGAGAAGGTCCGAGCTCGTTCCATGAAGTGTTCACATCTGAAGTGGACCTCCCCGGCGCTCCGCCTCCACCAACAGCGTCGAATATTCTGGGAGGGAGTATGACAATCAGTGTGACCCCACCGGGCTACAGCGGCGGAGACACTGTGACCTTGGCTCTTCACAACACCTCCCAGCTCGTGCACGTGTTCAGTCTCGGAGAGACATCAGTATTTCTCACGAGTCTCGTCGCGCGCACGGAGTACCGTTTTCGCGTTGTCGCGAACAACGCGCGCGGCCAAACAGCTAGCGCAGAGCTGGTCGTCTCAACGTCTGACGTGACGATGCCCAGCGCGTCTGCAGCAGTCGGACTGGTCGACGCGTCGTACGCCAGCTTGTCGATCACGTGGCCGCCGGTGAGCGACGATGGCGGCGACCTCTTGTTGCAGTACGAAATTACATACTATTTGTGCGACGCGAACGGAACCGCTCTCTTATCGGATCCACCATTTACGATGATGACACAGTCTCGTATCGCGGTTCTCCGCGACCTCAACCACACAACCAGCTACAGTGTATCAACTCGAGCAGTGACCTCGACAGGGCTCTACGGCGCGAGCAGTCCCGCCATGATCTTCTACACACAAGAGCCTCTCATGGGTCGGGTCACGGCGCTGCTCACTGAAGCGTTCGTCCGGGAAGGTTCTTCGACTGTGTCCGTTCCGCTACTACGTATCAATGGCTCGTTTGGCGTCGTCGATTACACGTACGAAGTTGTGGACGACACGGCCATTGCGGGCGCCAACTATATCGCTGCCAGTGGAAGCGGATCGATGGAAACGGGGATCAAAGCCGGCGCGCTCGAGATCGTTCTGCTTGACGACACTATTTACAACCCAGGTATTACGTTTTTCGTGCACGTGCGGGATCCGTTTTCCAACACGGTAACGCAGACCACGGTGATGATCCAAGACGACGGCGACGCCGGGTTCATTTCGTTCTCCTCGCCGCAGTTTCAGTTTCTTGAGAACTCGAAATCCGTGTACTTGCCGATCACCCGCAGCGGTGGGAGCTCACCTGAAGCGGTGATCGAACCGTATATTGTCCGCAGCCATGGCACGCTGGCAACACGGTTTATGCTTGTCGACCAAAACCTTACGTTTCACGAAGGTGACACTATGCTAGATCTAGCGGTGGTCATTGAGGACGACGCTGAGTACCAGTACTGGCCAGACACGGTCAATATCAGCTTCCGTGTGCTATCCGGTGGAGTCATGATTGGCGATATTGCGTCCACGAATCTCACCGCAGTCGACGACGGCGATCTGTCCCCACCCAAGTCAATCACTGCTTTGAAGTTACTGCAAGCGACCGGCGGAGCAGTTGAACTGCAGTGGTTGGCGCCTGTCGATCGTGGTGGAGCGCTGGTCGATCTATGGTATGTACTCGAGCTAAATACGAATGGAGAGTCGGTGCTGACCATGAGCGTGTCGACACCAAACGCAACTGTTTATGGACTCATCGAGTCGACGACATACCAAGTGACTATCGCAACCAGCACCGTCGCCGGCAGTAGCACCCGGAGCACACCGTTGGTTCTCAGCACGACAAAGGCTACACCACCATCTGCTCCACTCAACATCGATCTCATTGCCGCGTCAAGCTCGACGCTGCTTCTGTCGTGGGACCCACCCATGGACGCTGGCGGGTCGCCCGTGGTGGGCTACACATTGTACAATCTCAAGTCAACTGGAGTTCTGGTGGCTTTCCCGACTGTGGAGTGCTTCCTCCCCGCGCTGTGCTCCGTAAGAGGATTGATCGCGCTCACGCCATACACTGTTCAAATCCGAGCGAGCACAGCCTCCGTCACTGGCGCTGGCACGCTCTCCCCAGCACTGGTCTTTCAGACGACGAACCCAGATGTACCGGACCCTCCACCGCTAGCCAGTGTGACGTGGGTCTCGGCCGGTGCGATGACGATCAAGATGTTTAATCCGGTCAACGTCGGTGGGTCCGACGTGGAGCAGTACCGTTTATTCCTACGAGCGCCCACCGACGGTGAATTTACTCAGATCTACGAAGGCACCGCCAGCTCGTATACAGCGTACCGCCTCGACCGTCGAACGGCATTCGAGATCAAGTACCAAGTAATCAACTCAGTTGGGGCAAGCGACTTTGGCCCCGTGCTCACGTACGAAACGCTCGAACGATCGCTTATTTCAGCGCCTTTGAATCTCATGGTCGTATGGAACACTGGCGGAGCAATTCGGTTGAGCTGGACCGAGCCGATGGACATCGGAGGACGACCTATCACAGGGTACACGCTTATGATGCGAACGCCTTGGAGCAACTCGAGCATCCTCGCTTACGACGGAAGAGGAAACCCAGTGACAGACGGCATCGTGTATGGCTTGAACGCCAGTACGACCTACTCCATGTACGTGATCGCTTTCACAGAAGTATCCAACTGTTATTCTCCAACCGAGTGGGCATCCAGCGCTTCCCTGGACGTGTACACGACACCTCCGACGTTGCCAACACCAGCCCCAATGGTTGTACTCGTGCGTGTTACCGGCGGCCTCGTGGAACTGACGTGGAGCCCACCCGAAGATCGAGGTGGCGTGTCTATAGCCAACTACACTGTGTTGCTCGTGTCGCCAACGGGCACTGTGCCCATTTTCCGGAGCAACGGGACCGGGCCGTTGTCGTTTGTTCACAACGACCTCATCGAATCTACGGTGTACACCTATCTCGTGATGGCCACCACGCGGGTTGGAAACAGTCCACTCAGCGACCCAGTTGTGGTCAAAACGTTAATCGTGACTGCGCCGTCAGCGCCCCTGCACGTGCGTCAACTTTCGTACATAACGGGTGGCTCGATCCAGATCGGCTGGGACCGACCTGTTGACACGGGCGGCCAGCCGCTTCGAGAATTCTGGGTCTATCGAGATGGTGCGCCCGTCGCGCAGAATCTTGCCGCCGACGTGCACAACTTCATTGACACGCAAAGTATCCGCGCGTCGACGGCATACGAGTACACAGTCCGAGCGTTCTCCTGGAGCACAATAGGCTCGGAGCTTAGCGCGCCGTTCACCGCAAAGTCGGCGGTCGCATCGAGGCCGCAGCTGCCCAGATTGACCAGCAACTTGACAGGCGCGAGCTTTGTGGAAGTCATTTGGTCAGCAGATTCGGACACAGGTGGGATCGCCGTGTCGCTCTTTGAAGCCAAGCTGCGGCATGGAACCACGATGGTCGGCTCCTACGTTGGCCTGGACGGATCGTTCCGATTCTCGGGGCTCGCAGCCTCGATGAAGTACAGCTTTACGCTCGTGGTGTACAACCAAATCGGTGGCAGCAACGCGCTGGTGGTACCCTTTCTCACGCTCCCGGCAATCGTGCCCGGCCCTCCGCCTGCACTGGTTGCCGTATTTATCTTCGGTGGAAGCATTACGGTCGAAGCGTCTTCACCGGTGCTAACGGGCGGAATTCTTGTCACTGAGATTCGGCTTTATGAGACCACACTGGGGTTTCTTGGCAGTGTGCCGCTAGTAAAAGGAAAAGCCCGGTTTACGGCGCTCGGTCTCGTCAAGAACACAGAGTATTCGATTTCCGCTGGGGCGATCAACGCGCTCGGAGAAGGACCTCGCGGGCCGGTGCTCGTCGTGCGCACAGGCCCTGCGAGTCTGCCGGGGCCAGTTCTCAGTGCGCCTCGCTTGACAGGAGGAACCGGGACGACGCTGTCGATTGTGTGGGACGCTCCAGCTGATACGGGCGGTGATGTGACACTCGCATATGACGTGCAGTTCGTCGACCCCACGGCTGTGGCGGGCTCGACGATTTCGACTGTACGTACGCTGACTATAACAACACTCGCGTATTTCACCAAGTACGCAGTCAGCGTTCGCGTCATCAACAGCGCCGGCAAGAGCACGTGGAGTCCAATCGTTGAGGGTTTAACGTTGCCCGACGCTGCCGGCGAATTCAATTTCGCAGTCACCAAGATGATTGTACTCGAAAATGCTGGCCAAATGTTGTTGACTATTCACCGAACCAACGGGCTGAGTGGCACTGTTGCGGTCGTCTACGAAGTCGCATCCGAGACGGCTACAGTCGGCAAGGACTTTGCACTCGACACGACCTCGCCGTTGATGGCGACGGGGGTGGTTTCTTTTGCTTCGTTGAGCCTCACGGCATCGGTCCCGATAATGATCCTCAACGACGACGTATACGAGAATCCAAACGAGCGCTTCGTAGTGCGTCTCAGGAGCGTGTCAATGCCCGCGTCCGAGTCGATTGCTCCACCCAGGATCGGCGGTAACTCGTCGATGACTGTCTCGATTCTCGACGATGGCGATGCCGGAACGTTCTCATTCACGCGACCGGCTTTTGCGGTGCGCGAAGATGCCGTTTCGTTTGATGTGTCCATTGTCCGCCAGCACGGCACACACAGCAACGTCGTGCTCGGGTTTCTGTTCCACGATTTGACTGCGACGGCGAATCGAGACTATCGGAAACCGACACAAATGCCGACCATAGAGATGGCCGACGGGCAGACAAGTGCCACGTTTCGCATATTCATTATTAGCGACAAGATCTTTGAATTCCCGGACGAAACGTTCGAGCTCACGATGATATCACTGGACGACAACATCAAGATCGGGCTCGGGAAGACCGTAATTTCGATTCTAGACGACGGGGATCAGAACGTCGCGGCGACGCCTCCACCTCCGGTGGCCGTCGGCGCCACGGGTGGAAGTGTGCGACTCGAGCTTGCCCCGCCACTCCACAACGGAAGTGCAACTGGCGTGCTAACTAGCTATGTGATCCGCATGGTGGACCCGAGCGTGGGAGAAGTGCTTTTCAACACAACGGTTCCGGTTGCGGCGCAATCAGTGGTCGGCCGATTGACAGCAGCAACTACCTATAGTATCTCGGTCGCAGCACTGAACTCAGTGGGACTGAGCGCGTTCAGCCCTAATGTTGTCGTGTCGACAACAGAGCCGACACTTCCAGGGCCACCCACAAACGTCACGCTGGTTTCCAGCACGGGCGGAAGCGTGCAACTCGCGTGGTCGATACCGCTCGACACAGGTGGCGTCGCGGTGACAAAATACCGTGTTTATCTAATCTCTACGCAAAACGTTCCCAAGGTACGCCTATTATTTTTCGGTCGTTCTGTCACTGGCACACTGTGGATTTGCCAGCTAATCTGGTGGTACTTGATGTTGCTGTTAGGTCGCGGTCGAGTTTCTTCACCCAGTGCTGACTGGAATTGTGTTCGGCTTGACTGCCAGTTCTACGTATCTCGTCGCCGTCCAGGTGAGAGGAGAGCGTCTCGTTCTTTCGATCGCTAGCACTAATCCTTCCGTGTGACGTATTAGGCCGGCAATGAAGTACTCACGCCCGAGCTCGCCCACGGTTGGGGTGCTTTAGGCGCACCACTGCAAGTGAAGACGACAACTTTCACGCTGCCAGGCCCAGCATTGATCTCAAAAGTCGCCGACGCCCCAGCCACGGGCGGAGCGATCAGCATCAGTTGGGCTCCGCCACTGGATACGGGCGGCACACCGATCACCAAGTACACAGTGTATGCGCGGAACGCGTCGGCGGCGTTCTTTGAGGCGGCTCAGACGACTCAGACATCGCCTTCAGCGCTGACCGTGGACGGCTTTTCTGCGTCCAGCTGGTACGAAATGTTCGTTCTCGCTGGAACTCACTTCGCGGCGGTTAGTCTGCCTGGGATAGTCACGTGCGTACCCGGATCCAAGTCGCTGACCAGTTCGCAAGACCTGTCCAAGTTGGTCGTGGCTGGCTCGGTTCTGCTAGTCGGCAATGCGCCACTTCTCGTGGGTGACATGGCTCGAGCGACCAAGAGCATGATCCCGCTTGCGATGGCTCACGTTGGCGCGACGCTGTCCAAGCAAAGCGCCAATTTGATCGGCGTCGCCACGCAGTTTGCAAATCTGAGCACGAATTTGCCGTCGATTCCGCTGCTTCCTCCGCAAGTGACCTTGCTGAACGCCACTGGTGGCGCGCTCGCGTTCCGCGTGGATTCCCCCGGCGATACGGGCGGTGTCCCCATCGAATCGTTGACGGTGTTGGTGGATGGTGTCATTCCTGACAAAATCTGGATGCGACAGCAGTTGACCACCCCGAGTTTTTTGGCCAGAACGCTCGTAATTCGCGTGACCAACCTGAGCCCCAACACATCCCACGAGGTCGTAGCCACCGCAGTCAATGCGATCTCGTTATGTGACTTCTCCGACATGACACCGAGCGCCTACGCAGTATTCCAAACCACCAGCGTCTCGCAGCCAGACCCTCCTCACATCCAAAGGATGTACGTCACTGGAGGCGGTGTGAAGCTCGCGCTCATGGATCCTTTTGACAAAGGCGGCGCTGCCATCACTCGGTTCCAACTCTACATGGCAACTTCGCTCGCCTCGCGCGACTGGCGCCTGGTACACACCTCGAATGCCACCACTGGCGCTCTCTCGATCGCGCCGCCTGCCGCTACCGTCGCTGGCTTGCTGCCTCTGACCAAGTACTACTTCAAGCTATCTGTCTCGAACGGGTTGTACGAGTCCAACAACTCCACCGAAATGATGGTTCAGACCTCGGACGTGTCGGCACCAGGACCGTGCGTCGAGCCACAGTTCGTGTCTGCAACGGGCGGCATGCTAACGGTGGCTTGGGACGATCCTCTGGACAATGGCGGGGCGCCCGTGACTGCGTTCATGGCAACACTACAGCCCAGTGGAGCTAGTGGGCTCACGGGCAAGCGCACGGTGCGAGGGATCAGAACGCGAAACTATACATTTTACGGTCTAGCGACCGAATCCGAGTACCAGATTTCCGTACGTGCGGAAAACGCGAGAGGACTGGGTCCAATAGGTCCCGACGCGATGTTTTCCACCACTGTGGGGACTCGACCGGTTGGACCCATCGATGTCGAAGTGCTCACAGCCACTGGAGGCGCGGCAATTGTGTTGTTCAACGAACCTCTCGACTTGGGAGGCACGCCGCGTGAAAACATGATGTACCGCGTCGTGATTGACAACGAGGTCACCGTGACGCTTGCCTACGCCGATCTCGTCAGCGGAAGCGCTGGTGTGAACTCACCACGAAGCCGACGATTAGCCGACGCAACGTCTTCCACTGGGGTGGTGGTGGGAGGTCTTGACCCGGCGTCGGTGTACAACATCCAGATCCAACCGGTGAATGCGTTCGACACTGGAAATGTCTCAACCGAGTCACCAGTAGCGACGACGCCACCGACGCTGCCCAGTCCACCACGCGGCGTTCAGACAGGTGTAGTGACGGGCGGCTTGGTGGAGCTCACGTGGATGGCGCCAGCAGATACTGGCGGCCTTCCTCTGCTCGAGTACATCGTCCAAATGGGATCGTCGCAGTCAGGGCCGTTTGCCGAGACCTGCCGAGAGACGGTAACGACATGCCGCATCTATTCTCTGAGCGCTGGTGCTACGTATTGGTTTCGTGTGGTCGCGACCACCTCAATCGGACAGTCGCCGCCCACTGATCCGATCAGTGTGACAACGGACAGTACTACGGAGCCTGGCCAGCCGGCGAAAGTGCGCGTCTTGTCGGTGAGCGAGACAGACATCAGCTGCGAATGGGCGCCACCTGCCGACTTGGGAGGCTCGTCGCTCACGGGGTATTCTGTTTTTGTGTACGATATCACCAACAACGCGTCATTCACGACCTTACCCTCCACGACGGCGGGCTTGACGATCGCGGGGCTGTCAATTGCTACAAAATACTCGATCACGGTAGTACGTCGTGTGTCCGTTGTTGTCATTTGCCATGTATCCCACTTTGCTGATCTCTCGCGGCTTCTTGTAGACGGCAGCGAACCTCGTGGGGTCTAGCGTGGCCATTCTGACCAGCATTATAACGACGGCAGCCAAGCAAAATACGCCCGCAGACCCGAACGTGTCGTGTGGTAAGTGACTGGGAATCCTAACCCTTCGGGTACCTATGAGGACTCATGTGGTGGCCTCGTCCAGTGTCAAGTACAACTGTCAGTCTGGTGTGGTATCCTCACCCAATCGCGACGAGGTATCGAGTCTTGCGCAACGAATCCGAGGTCTACAATGACGTCGACACGGCCTTCGCCGACTCCGGTCTGATGAGCGACTCGGACTACGAATACAAAGTGGAGGCGGAGATTGGTGGCGTGTGGGGACCGTCATCGTCGCCAGTGATTGTTCACACTTTGGATCCATTAATCAACGAAACACGCTGCACTGGTGCGCGTGGCTTCATTCATGAGACCAACTACCAGGCAAATACGTCCAAGATATGGATGTTGAGCCCCGAGGAGGCGTTCACTACTATCACCTTGGAGGTACGTTTTCTTCTCCCCCTCCATTGGCTTTCTGCTTCCTGCATATTTTCTTAGCGTATTGGTGTGTGTGCCGTTTGGATTTGTCTGTTCAGTTCACCAAATTCGATTTTGAGTGCGACCACGACTTTGTGCGCATTGAAAACGCTGATGACGACTCGCTCGTGTGGCAAGGCGGTTGCAATCGGCCGGGCACGTTCATCATCCAGGCAATCAGCAACATCCGACTGCGCCTGGAGGCGGATTCAAGCATCCAAAAAACAGGGTTCGTGCTGAACTACGAGCTCGACCGCGACACACTGGAGAATCTTCCATCACGCATCCCCTCCGTGCTCGGTGCGTCAGGCGCGATTTGCTCAGGTCGCGGCATCCGGCAGAACGATGGCTCGTGTAAGTGCAGCGTGGGGTTCACAGGAGAAGGCTGCAGCAACCACATGATTTGCTGCTCGGACGCGACGCGCTGCTTCCATCGAGTGTGCCAGCGTGACCCAGCGACCGTAGTAGTCGTGTCGAACGAGTTTGGCGACGACTTGGTAGGCACTGGAGAGATGATGAACGCCAGCGAGCGGGGCTCCGCCACCAAGTCGGTCAAAACGCTCCACAGAGCTCTCAGCCTCGCCAAAGAGGGAGATGTTGTGTTTGTGTATCCGGGTATCTACAAGGGTTCGCTAAACCGCGACCTCCAGCTCGCGTCCAGACCAGGAGTGACAATCCAGAGTTTAAAGGGATTCGCGTGGACGGCGATCGATTGTGAAGGCGCCGGCCGAGCGATGCAGATCACGGACTCGACTGTGGCTATCGAAGGGTTGACGATTCGAAACGGCTCTGCACCGTCCGCTGACGGAGGAGCACTTTGGTCCTCCGGCTCAACAATAACATTGCAAAGCATGCATATCACTTCCAGCTCGGCGGATGCCAGTGGAGGTGCCATTGCGGCCTTTCACTCGTCTTTAATTGTATCGGACACAGCGATCGACTCAAGCTCTGCACTCGCGGGTGGAGGCATCTACCTCAACAGCACTCGGCTATCCTTCCGCCAGTCCAACGTCACCTATTGCCGAGCCCACAACGGCGGTGCTGGGTTTTTGGAAGGGATGTCGAGCATCTTTGGACACGGCGCATCCATGTTTAGCAAGTGCGAAGCCACAAGTACGGGCGGCGGGTTTCTAGTGAGCGGCGCGATCATATTGGACAACGTGACGGTCCTAGCGAACGAAGCCCTGCGCGGCGGTGGGTTCCAGACCGTCGGCCGCAGTGAGATCACGCTGGATAAATGCGCGGTGACCAAGAATAAAGCTTCTGGCGATGGTGGCGGGATATCTTTTCAAGGGGTGTCCACCTTGAACGGACGTGGGAACACGATCGTCGACAACGTCGCGGCTGCGCGCGGCGGTGGAATGTTTGTACACGGATCGTCTGTCTCGGCTGTATTCGACTCGGTGGCGACAACATCAACGATGCTTCGGAACCAAGCAGGTTCGTTCCAACATTTCCTTTCCCCTCACAAAGGACTTTACTGATCGCTGAATTGTGCAACTCTTTTTTTGTTATGGTGTAGCACAAGGTGCCGGGGTGTTCGCAGTGGACTCAATCTTGACATTGGGCGGGCTGGGGATCCAAAACGGCACTGCCAGTGATACTGGCGGCGGCGTCAGCCTGGTGGATAGCTTTGTAACGCTCGCCAGTGTGACAGTATCGTCCAACACGGCGAGGATGAGTGGCGGAGGTCTCCACTCCACTCGATCTCAGCTCCAAATTCTAGAATCATCCACAATCAATTCCAACCTCGCGGCAGTTGAAGGAGGCGGCATGTATCTAGATCACAGCACCGTCAGCGGTCAGCTAGTGGTCTCTCAAAACACGGCAACTCACCGTGGTGGAGGCTTCTATGCACATGGCGTTGTATCAGTGGACGGCATAAAGGTACAAGCATGCACGGCAAGCCAAGGTGGAGGCGGTTTCTTGAATGGAGCTGCCTTGTCGACCGAGCGGTTCGAAGTGGTAGATTGCTTGGCGACTTTTACGGGGGGAGGGTTGGCTCTCAACGCGAGTCGTCTCTCCGCGGCTAGCTCGCTCATCCATCGATGCTCCGCGGTGGCCGGTGGTGGGCTCTCTGCCTTTAACGGTTGCGATATCACAGGAAACCTACTTGTCAAGGAGTCGATCGCAGTAGAAGACGGCGGCGCACTGTTCGCGACTGACGAGCTCTTGCTGCGCGATATCGAGATCCGCAATTCCAAGGCGAAACGCGGCGGTGGAGTATGCGTGCATCAGGCCGATGTATCCGCGACAAACGTATCGGTCTTATCGTGCGTTGCTGCTACAGAAGGCGGTGGATGGCGCGCCGAATTTTCCGCTCTTTCGTGGACAAATGTACGTGTGGTCAATCACACAAGCGAGATCAATGGCGGCGGCGTTGTGCTGAGGACCTCTCACGTCTTGCACAACAATGTGACCATTACTGACAACAGCGCAATAAGCTCCGGTGGTGGAATGGTGCTCATCCAAAGTACGTTTACGGTGTTGGGGTCGAATCCTGACACGGCTAGCATCATAGCAGACAATCTCGCCCGAGAGCACGGCGGGAATGTGTACCTTGAGAGGAACGCCACACTCGCATCTGTGCGAATCTCGGGCGGTTTCGCCGGCATGACCGGAGGAGGCATCAAATTGACGCACGCTACGGCAAGAATCCAAGCGAGCACGATCGTGGCGAACCACGCAAGTCACCGAGGCGGCGGGCTGAGTATGAGCAACAACTCCTCGTGTGAACTAGTCGACTTGGCCGTCAGTGCAAACACTGCCAACGGCTTTGGAGGAGCCATGGGCGTGCGCGACTCGGTCATCTATCACGCTGATGTGGTCTTTGATGGCAACCAGGCTCCGAACGGCGGAGCGATCGTCATCGAGGGATTCAGTAAACTAGTGCCACTGTTGTTTGGACGAAGCTCGCTGGTCACCGCAAGCCAAGCCATCCTCCAAGGCCGTGGCTCAGCGGTCTACATCACACCCGACAGCGTCGTCGAAGTGTCAAGTCTTCAGATCCACGGCGGCGTCGCCTCGACAGGTGCAGTGTACGTTGAACAAGCCACCCTAGCGCTTCGAAACTGCAGTTTTGTGGACAACTCGGCCTCCGATGGCGGTGCACTGTACGCGAATGGGGCATGCAACATCGCTGTCGCAAACTGTCGTTTTGCCACCAACAACGCCTCGCAGAGCGGTGGTGCTATCGTGTTCTCTGGACCGGACAAGGGCGCGCACATGACTGCAAAGCTGGCCGATTGCGAGGTAACTGATAACCAGGCGCTTCAAGCAGGTGGGGCCATGATGATCGCTCACACTGACCTGAAACTCGTTCGCTCTCGCTTTGACAACAACGCGATCGCTTCCGAGACGGGCGGCGGCGGCGCGATCGTCAGCTACCACAGTTGGCTCCGTGTGACCGACTGCTCATTCACGAGCAACTCGGTCCTGACGGAAGATTCGAAAGGCGGGGCGTTGTCGCTTCTGGACGGTACAACGGCGCATTTTGAGCGCACGACGCTCTTGGGCGATTTGACATCCGCCACGTATCCCCGACACGGAGGCGTCATCTACGCCGAGAGAAGCTCGAACGTCTCGATGCTCGACTGCGAGATCGCGCACGCGCAGGGCAACTCGGGCGGCGCTGTCTACCTCACGCAATCGGCTCTACGGATGGTCAACACGACCGTGCATAACGTGGCTGCGCGGGACTTTGGCGGCGTCTTGTACCTCGACACTAGCGACGTCGACGTCGACAACTGTACTTTCATTGATAACATGGCCTACTACGACGGCGGTGTCGTCTTCGTGTCTGGTCCATCATCGGTGGAAATCCGCTCCACGCTGATCAAGCACAACGTCGCGCTTGGTGGCGGCGGCGGCGTATTCGTTGCGCCCGGCAGCGCGGCGAACGTCACGATCTCTCATTCCATTTTTGACAAAAACCGGAATCGCGGCTTTGGCTCCGCCATTTCCGTTGGACGGAAGAACCGACTCACGTTCATCTCCAGCGAGTTACTCGAGAACGGCAGCACGGACACGGAAGGCGGTGGGCTCTATGCCGTGGACGCCCAGGTCGTCGTGGACAACTCTACGTTCAAGCGGAATGTTGCCACACGCGGGGCGGCCATCGAGCTCAGTCGCAGCACCACGCTTACTATGACCAACAGCGACTTGACCGACAACAAGGCGGCGATCTGGGGCGGTGCGTTGTACATGGCAGTCCGTGCGGTCGCCACGACCCAAAGCTCGAATTTCTCCGGCAACAGTGCATCGATCGGCGGCGCCGTTTACATATTGGGCGCATCCAAGCTTGTCCTGCACGACACCATCCTGGACGCCAACCGAGCGCTGAGCTTTGGCGGCGCGATCTCAGTATCCGGAGCCGCGACACTAGAAGTGACCACCAGCACGTTTGGCACCAACACAGCGTACACAGGAGGCGCTATGTCCGTCACGCAAAACGCCAGCGTCTCGGTCATGTCGAGTGCTATCACCAACAACATGGCGATGGATTTCGGTGGAGCGTTCTACGTCGACACGCTCACAACGACAGGCGACAAGCGCATTCGATTCGCGTCGCTGACAGCCCAAGCGAACGCAGCTTCAGCGGGTGTCGACATCTATTGGGTCTACCACGCCTGGTTCACGCTGTCGTGCGATTTATGCGCCTCCCCGTTGGGCGCCTTCCAGATCTCAACGAGCCCGGCGTCGGTGACATTTGGCTGGTGGCCTTTAACTGTGACCAGCGGTGTCTCGCTCGGATCCGACAAGCAAAACTGGCTAGATCCCTCGCTTATGGTGAATCAAACCTCCACGACCGGCGGAAGTGGGCGTTCGGATCAAAGCGCCTCGCTGCGGCAAGCATCAATGCAGCGCCACCTTGCGGCTTTTTCGCCATCGTCGTCATCGTCTTCGGCGTGGGGCTCTAGAACTGGCATCGACATCACAGATCCGGATCTCACGAGCCCTCATCTCGGCTCGCTCTGGCCGACGCTGGTCGTGCGGGATTTCTACGGTGCCATCACGGACCAAGACAACCGCACACAGTGTATTGCCACTAAGCTCACCTCGGAGACTGACAAGTTTGACTTTTTCCCGACCAGTCCGCTCGTCATCGACCGCGGATACGTCACATTCACGGACGCGCAGGTGCTCGCCGACTCGCGCGTCGCGCCGTTTGAGCTGTTTGTGAACTGCTCGCTCGCCGACGACGTTAGCCGCAATCTCTCGCTCTACATCACTGTCGATAACTGCAATCCAGGCTACGAGAACGCGGACGGGTACGTGGCGTCGTCAGGTTTTGAATCCGCTGGGATGAGCATTAACCGGTGCTCGCTTGGATTTTTTCTTGTAGGCGCTGCGTGCCTTGTAAGAAGGGAACGTACAGGTGAGAGAGAGCGCGTGCATGCAGACTACCCACCGAATTTCTCACTCACCAAAATGATCCCTTTTTTCTTCTTGGATAGTTTGGACGGTGTCAAGTGCCACTTGTGCCCGCTTGGAGCGACGTGTGAGGCTCTTGACGCAAGCAACTTCCCCGTCGGTGTCAGCATCCCAGCGCGTGCGGAAGGCTATTTTATGCATGAATCGCGCCAGTCGTTTTTGGGGGAGAATTGCGCCGATCCGTCCATCTGGGACGCGAACGACCCGTGCAAGCAAGTCCCCGGCGAGATGAGCATGACCCGCCGCCTACAGATCTGCGCCGAAGCCGAGACGTTTCAGCAATACTGGCCGCGCCGACGTGTGTTTGCGTGTCTGTCCCAGCTCGAGTACTATTCGTGCGACGTACGCGTCTCGACATCGCCTTGCACTTGATGTTTTTGCCTTCTCATCTTACTCTCGTTCTGTCTGTTGGTAGACACGGGATGCTTGCGTCAAACAAGACTCGAAGATCGTGCAGCACGTCTCTAGTATCCAGGAGCTTGCCAACGATGCTCAGTGCCAGTCCGGATACAGTTCAGTTACGTGCGCGAACTGTTTAAACGGGTTCTACAAAGTGTCCAACGGCACGTGCAAGCCCTGTTCAGACCCAACAAACCCTGCGATCGCGAGAATGACGATGCTGCTGGCCATGATCCCGGTGGCCTTTGCTGCCGTCACGCTTGTGCTTGTGTGGCACTACTTCTCTAACTCGGTCGAGGAGGATATCATGAAGCAAGCACGCGCGGCACGCAAGTTCCAGGTTCACGACCCGAGTGCTCGTTCGCATTCGTTCGTTCTCGCGACCAGCGGGTTTGTGAGGCAACGCGTTGTCGACATGATGGGTCGCACGCGACGCACGTTCCCGCAGCGCCGCCAGCAAGGCGTGTTGTTCAATATTCCACCTCGAGTGGTCCATGCGCCAGCGTTCCGCGCCGAGAAGTTCAAGATCTTGCTGGGCTTTTTCCAGATCTTTGGCGGGTTTAAGAAGCTGTACGAGATCCCGTGGCCGAACGAGATGAGCCGTCTCATGGATATCTTCACGATCGCCGACTTTAGTCTCGTCGACACGACGGGCATCGAGTGCTTTATCTACAAAGACTACTTCTCGACATACAGGTACGCAATTGTGAATGGATGGTGAGATCATACTCACTGGTTCTGACGGTGCCATGATCGCCGCAGGCTCTCGCTCTTTGCCGTCACCGTGCTGCTCGTTCTGGTGCTGATTCTGCTCTCGTGGGGTGTCGTGCGCTACCGTGTCAAGCTGTCGGGTCTCCCGCGTCACTGCGTTCACTGCGGTCTCCCTGTCTTCAAGATGCTCAAGACGCAGCCAAAGACGCTCGTGAGACGAGCCACAATGGTGTCAATGCTGCGGATCGAGCACAAGCAGCGCGAAGATCGGCTGCGACGACGCAGCGTCGCCTTTCGAGTCGCAGACCAGGCAATGACTCGACTCGAAGCGCAGCTCAATCGGGTCGGAAGCTGGTGCAGCGCGACACGAGTCGGGAAATTCATCAACCAGTTTGTGGTGTTCACTCGTCTACCAGCGTCAGCGTCCCGGCACCATCCGTCCTGTCCGACCACGCAGCAAATCGAGACCGAGGTGCTGGCGATGGTCGTGCGCAGCAACTTGCGGCTCTGGCGCGCTCGCATTCGGCTTCGCTTGAACTACAAGTCGTTCCAGAACAAGTGTATCAAGCTCCTGTTCTGGATCTTGCTGCTCTTCTACCCCGAGCTGAGCCAGCGTGCGGTCGCAATGTTTTATTGCGACGAGATCGGCGGCGACTACTACATGACGCGCGACAAGAGTCAGTTGTGTTACCACGGCGAGTGGTTGTTCTACTTGCCGCTCACGTTGGCTCTCATCGTCGTCTGGGTCGTCGGTTCGTTTTTTACTTGAGCTATTTAACTTGTGCTTGGTCGTCCAGTGGTCTCTGACGATTCGGTCACTTTGTTTCGTTTGTTTTGCTAGGCGTTCCTTTTCTGTTCTGGACGATTCTCTTCTTCAAGCGGCGACGTGGCGTCGATGACATGATGGTGCTGCTGCAAGATCCGTCCAAGGCGCAGCTCAAGCAGCGGCTTTCGAAGGAAATGCGTCAGGATTTGACACATCGAGGCATCCACATCGACCCGGACGAGCTAAACACCTTTGAGAAAGATCTGATGGTCGAGTACCTGCGCAACAAGAGGCTCAGCGTATGTTATGGGATAATCCGTGACGAGACATGAATTGATCTGCTGACCTGGTCTCTTGCTTATAGGAGCCGAGTATGATCGCGCAAGTTGGCTTCATCTACCACTCTTGTACGAACCCAACGGCGTAGCCTTGCTCGTGCTGACTCGCCAATCTGACGTTTTTGTTGTGACAGATCGAACACAGTTTTGGTGGTTTGAAGTGTGGGACTTGGGTCGGAAGCTGTTCCTCAACTGCGTGATCGGGCTGCTTGCCAAGACCGGCGCGAATCGGATCATTGCTGGCTTGATCGTCTTGTGAGTCGACGCAGACCTTGAACTTCGTCCATTAAAGTTGGCTGACGTGACCTTTACGCGTGTGATAGCGTGATCTACTTATCCGTCATGCTCTTCTCTCAGCCGTTCAAGGAACAATCCGACAGCACGCTCGCTGGAGTAACGCAGATCCAGCTTTTCGTCACGCTCTTTTGTATGTCGTCTTTATCATATACCTCGCCATTGGCCGGATGTGCTCACTGGCTACTCGGTCGTCTGCCTAGGTGGTCTGCTGCTGAAGATGGGTGCTCTCCATATGCAAGACAGCGTCGTGGCCATGCTCACGTACATCGCGTTCATCTCCAACGTGCTCACCATGGCATTCGCGGTGTTCAGCATCGTGTACGAGAAATACGACTCAGCAAGGAAAGCCCATCGGCGAGCGCGGGAGGACCATCGACGAGTGATCGAGAAGCACGTTCGTAAGCTCTGGCTCATGGCCTACGGGTGGGCGCTGACCGAAGTCTACTTTCGCGACAACGCGATCCGCCCCATGCCGTTGCGGGTCATCTTGGAGCTTTCGCGTCGTGACAAAGAGGCCATGAAACTCCAGGAACTCGATCTTCAGCTCACACGGTCACTTTACCCTGATGGGGAGTATTCTGAGGCGGACAATGTGTCTGCTTCGCAGATTGAGCTCCACTTGCCACGATCGGAAAACTCGACGTAGTTTCTTGCGCGGGATCGTCGCTGAGAGTCCAGATTGCGAAGGATAGTGGTCACCATGAGGAGTGTGTGGATGGGTGCACAAGCTGGGGGGTAAAGACAACCAACTCCAGGATGAGCTCGATCGCTGCTATGTTGCTGCCAACGTTGTATGAATAGGCATGTCGACTTCCGTAATACATCGATTTCGTGCAAAATTTGTACGTACTATGACTGACCCACTAGCTGCTGCTGCAGGAGTTTTCGCGGCAAACCGGTTTTATCTCGCTCGAGGCTTGGATGGCATGGTTCTCGTGACGGTGGAGACACCGTCCACGAACTTGGTGCGGAAGACGACATTAGCGTTGTTGAACATGCCCTCCTTCAACGAGACGACAATGAACTGCGAGTGCGAAAAGTGTGTGCGGATCATTTGGCCGATGTTCTGCGTGTGCGACAAATCAAGCGCGGCGTCCACTTCGTCGAGGATGTACATGGGCGCGGGCTTGAACATGAGCAGTGAGAGAATCAGTGACAGTGCGAGCAGTGACCGCTGGCCACCACTGAGTTCGGTCAAACTCTCTTTCCACACGCCACCAAATGCCACTCGGACTTGGAGACCGTCCATAATGGTGCCTAATAGGAGCACGCATCGTCAAAACATGAACAACGAACATAGAAAATATCGAACTAATCGAACACGTACCACCTGCTGGAGGCTCGAGCTTTGCAGTCGTGCCTGGAAGGAGCGTGGTGAAAATCGACCCGAAGTCCTTCGTCACCTTCCCCCACGTCGTCTCCAGGGCCTCGTTCTTCTTCGCATCCAGTTCTTTAATCACGGAAGTGATCTTCTCTTTGTCGTTTTCAATGATGTGTCGCTTGTTCATCAACCCTTGGTACTCTTGTTCTGCCTTCTCAATCATTCCCATGACCTTCTTGTTGATCTTCTTGGACAACACGCTCTGCTCCTCCTTGAGCTCAACCAGTCGGCGGTTCGCACTTGCCGGGTCGCGTCGGCGGAAGTCGTAGTCGGTGTGTTCTCGTCCGAAAAACTCCTTTTCGCTCTCTATCCAAGGGTTCGATTTCTCGAGCTTCTTCACCAGATGCTTGGCGTCACCTTCATCTTTCAAGAGACGAGTGATCTTGTGCTCACCCTTCTTCCGTTCGATCTCAAGGGAGCTGCGCTTCTTCGCGAGAGCCCCGAGCGCATCTGCGAGCTTCTTGAGCTGCTCGTCACACTGGGACAGGTGGACGCGGCGCTCTTCCAGCTTTTGAGAGGCGTCGTCATGAGTCTGCTGGATCTCGGCAACCTTGTCTTCGACTTTCTTGACCTCCTTGATCAGTGAACTTTGCTCGTTCTCCAATGCGGCAAGAGATTCCTTGGCGGTGTCCCACTCACGCATTGCATCGTCTAGCTCGATCGTGAGCTCACTCATTTGCTGCGAAACCTTCTTGAGCTGAGTGGCGATCTTCTGTGTATCCTTCTTCGCTTGCTTGAATCGGTCTTCAAGAATTCCGATCTTGGACTGGCGAGACTGCTTCAGATTGGTGATGTCAGTCTCCAAGCTTTTCACCTCCTTGGTCAGCTCCTTGATCGATTCCTTCTTAGATACGAGCAGTTCCTTGTCATTATCACACTGCTCCTGAGCTTCCGCAAGATCTCGCTCCATCTGGGCGAAGGCACTCGCAGAGATTCTGTCATCGAGAAGTCGAAGCTCGTGCTCTTTGAGCTCGAGTTGCTGGTTGAGGTGACGGAACTCTTCAGCATCCTTTCTCATGGCATCCAGTGTGTGTCGACAGTCCTGATACTGCTGTTTTAAGTCGCCCAGTTGGCGCGTGCTGGTGATGAGCTGGTGAAGCTTAAGAAGCAACGGAGCTCCTTGCGACGGGGCCGATCCGCCCTGAAGCGTGCCGGCTGGATCATACGAATCGCCCTCGAGGGTGACGGTGCGAACCTTGATATCCCGGTGAAACGTGATCTCCTTCGCAAGCTCGCTTGTATCACAGATCAGCGTTGATCCGAAGGCGTACTCCATCGCGGGCAAGACGTCATTGCTGAAATGAATCAGCTCCATCGCCTGCCACACTTGGCCCCCTTTCTGTCGTGCAATTTGCTTCGCCTTGTTCACCTTATGAGGTTCCACAGTTTTCCGCGAAATTTGGTTGAGAGGAACGATAGTGACTCGGTTCATGAGACGACCAAACTTCAAAATGTCCTTCGCAGTCTTCTCGTTGTCGACGACGATCTGGTACAGCCGCCCACCAGCCGCGATTTCAAGAGCCAATGCCGACCACTCGTCTTTGGTCTCGAGCAAGTTGGCGAGAACGCCCTTGACCTTGTCGCGCTGGAAATCACGATACGGGTCGGTGTATTTGAAGTCAAGCCGCGACGACAAATTGTGCGAGTGATTGTCGACATCGCGCTCGCAGTGGCGGATCTTGTCTTCAAGTGCAGTGAGCTCGTCCCGAAGGCGACGCTCCTCGTCGGGGTTGAACCGGCTCGTCACCTGACCAATGCGCTGCCGCATGCCGTCCAATTCTTGGGTCTTGCGCTCACGGTCCTGGTCCAAGTTGCTGTTGTTCGACTTGGACTGCTCCACTTGGCGCCGCTTCTGCTTGATGCTGTCTTCTGCGTGCTTTAGCCGCAGGTTGATTTGCTTGACCGCAGTGTTGCTCTCTTGCAGCTCACGCTGCTTCGAAGCAAGACGCTCTGTCAGAGACTCGTCGCTGTCGCCGTCCTGGGCCATACCGGCGTTCAATGCCTGGATCTGGCGCTGGTACTCATTGGCCTCCTTCTCCTTCTCCGCGTGGCTGTGCTCCACCTGGTCAAAGTTCTTCTTAGCCTTTTCGTTGTCCTTCTCAAGCTTCTTGACGTTCTGCTCGGCCTCGACGCACTGGTCCTGCAGCTCCTTCTCGTTTTTGGCGTGCTGCTCAATTGACGCTTTGCTGTGGGAGAGCTTGGTCGTATACTTGACCAGCTCCTTGCCGACTCGCTCCACATTATCCTTGAGTTGCTGGAACTCCTTGCCCATCTCCTTCTCCTTGGTCTTGTTGAGCGCCGCGACCTGGTCGTTGATCTGGTCCATCTCGCCGCCGATCGCTTGCTCCTGCTGCTCGGCGTCTCGCAGCTGCAGCTGCATCTTCTCCACGTGCTGCGCCGTGTTCTTGAGCGCGTCCTGCGCGCGCTGGTACTCGTGGGCCACGCAGAACCGCTGCAGGCGCTCCATCTCGGTGTTGTTTGCGGCCCACTGCAGGTAGTGCGTCTTCTCGGCGCGCAATTTCTCGAGCGTGGGCGTGATTTCCTCGGCCAGGATCTTGTTGATCTCGTCGACTTTCTTGTCTTTCTTCATCATGGTCTTGAGCGCCGCCTGCTTCTTGTTCTCGTACATGCGCGTGCCGGCGGCCTCCTCGATCATGCCCAGGATTTCGGGCGGCTTCATGTTGAGCACCTTGGTGATGCGCCCCTGCATGATCAGAAAGTGCGGGTTGTTGACGTTGAGCTGCACGCTATGGAACAGGTTCTGCACCTGGCTCACTTGAGCCGTGTGGCCGTTGATCAGGTACTTGTTCCGCCCGCCGATCACCACTTGGCGCGCCACGCTGATCTGCTCGTACTGCTCGTACCCGACGGGCGAGGCGGCCGCCTCCTGGTTGTTGAACACGATTGTCACCGTTGCCTTGGTGACGCCCGCCTGCCCTTGCTTGTACACGAGCTCCTGCAGGTTGCTCGCGCGCACCTGCGAGAGGTTGGTGATGCCCAACACGAAGCAGATCGCGTCCAACACGTTGGATTTGCCGCTGCCATTGAGCCCCGTGATGGCGTTGAAGCGCGGGTCGAAGCCGCTCACGACGGTCCGCGTCGCGTACGACTTGAACCCGTCCAGGATGATCTCCTCGATGAACATGGCGGTCGAGCGCTGGCTGCCCTCTAGTGCCTCTAGCGTCGTTGGTTTCCCCTGGCTGGCGGGCGGCGCGTTGGACGGGCCGGGCTGTTTGAATTGCCGAGGCGGGCGGCAGGGGTGTTGGCGAAAAGCGCGCCAACATGGTGGGGAAAAAGAAGAGAACCACCCAAAAGCACAACGGGAAAAACCCATGGCTTTTGAACGGGTTTGTGGGTTGCTAACCCGGATTGGAGACGAGAACCCATGGACAGTAGAGTGATGGTCAATTGGAGAAGGCTGACCTTCCACAGGCGTCGCACGAAGGGAAATGAAGCCATGTCAGCCGAGTACTTGATGAAGATGGAGGCGCTGCGGCGAAGTCGAGAGGAATTGTTCGTAACAGTTGAGCTATGCAGCTAGAGGAGATGAAGCGCTTGCTGATGGTATATGCTATGTGCTATATGTATACCCGGTAGGACCGCTCAGCGCCAGGAGATCGAGCGCCGCATCGCGCTCCGCGAGGCGACCGCGGCCGAGTTTAGCGCCGTCGCGCTCCAAAGCTATAAGCAGAAATGGAAGGGTTTGCGCTCCGCCGCGATCGCCGCCAAGACGCGGAACGACGAGTTCGTGCGCGAGATCCGCGCCACGCAGCGGCACGTGGACGAGGCGTTTATGCGCACGACGCAGAAACTGTGGCCGAGCGACAACCAGCTCGCGATCGAAAAGGCGCGGTATCTGCGCAAAGTGGAAGAGCTGTATCTGGGGTGGCAGGAGAAAGTGCAGGCCATCCGCGTGCAGACGCTGCGCGGGCTGGAGGCGAAGAAGCGAGCGATCGAGAAACGACGGTACTTGGCCAAAAAGGTAGGGCGTAGAAAATTGGAGGCGAACGGGAGTGGGGCTTGCTGACAGAGACGGAAATGGTTATTTAGACGTTCGAGACGGAGCAAACACTGGACGATCTGATCCAACAAACGGTGCGTTGGCCGGTGTAGCTGGTTTTGGTGGCTTAAACTGAGTTGGCGGGTACATGGGGACAGAGCCACGAAATCGGGCTGGCGGAGAACTTGGAGAAGAACGAAGCATTCGAGCGCGAGGTCTTGCGCAACCAAAGCGCTATCCAATGTAGGTGACTGACTGGCGCTGGTCGTCGTGAATCGGGGGGATGCTGTCGCTTATGATAGACTTACTTTTCGAAGCGATGCGGCTGGACGAGTCGATTCGGGAGCACGCAGCCGGCGCGAGAATGTACATGACGCAGCAAGCTGCAGAACAGCTCACTGCAGCGCACCAAGTGCAAGGGGATGTTGAAGGTGATTGCAGTTTTGTTTTGTTTTGCTACCAATCTACTATTGCTCTCATGGATTGGCATTTCTGATGGTTGGATTGAATACGTTCATAGACAAGCTGTTCGAGACCTTTTCACCTCGGAATGCAGTGAAGGCCATGCGCCACGCAAACAAGTATGTGACTGAACTGCCGATTATTATCGTTTAACCACCGGCTCTAACTGCACTTCTGCCAACTGCAGGTCTGTTACGATCGTCGAAGCGGAGGACAACAACGCCGATTTGGATATGGATCAGCTCCCACGACGTTCGCAGAGTATTGTGCTCCCAGCTCCACAGTATCGAACTCAAGCCAGAGAAGATCCTCTGCCTGGTCCGTATTTGAACATGCAGAAATACGAACCAGATCGACCCGTGAATGAACCAATTTCCGATGCTCGAACATGGGCGAAATCTGGGTTCCAAAACGATGGCAGGAAGGCTAGCGGAGCACCAGAGCATCACTTCAAAACCGACCGAGTGCCGCACGGAAGCAGCGACAACTTGTCTACCCCGTCCAGTATTCGAGAGGCTGCCATGACTTCTTCATTTGCGCACCGCCATCTTGAAGAGGTGTCAGCACCAAAGCAAGAATCCACCTCGGCACATATGACGTGTGGTGTGTATCAGCCTCCAAGCTCCAGTCATAATGCAGACCCAGCAGCGACCCTTCACGCACTGTCCAAGGCTAGTGTGAGCGATTTTCCACTGCGAGCTGGAGATACCAGAGAAGCCAACTCAATCATCGATCTCCGGCCATCACAAACAAACGCTGAAGGCCAACAGCCTCGTCCAAAACACGAGGTTGGCCGGGAAGAGGCGAAAGGTATCAAAGAAGGATTCTCAGAGCCTGCATCTACCACACCATGGCCCA
This sequence comes from Pythium dissimile, assembly GCA_023336445.1. NCBI lineage: Eukaryota > Oomycota > Peronosporomycetes > Pythiales > Pythiaceae > Pythium > Pythium dissimile. The sequence continues at coordinate 75,026 of JAADWZ010000040.1, read as the reverse complement.
CGGTCCTAGCTGTGCCTACAGTACAAGGGAAGAACGAATTTAGTGGTGGAAAAGGTGCGGAGGAAACAACGTCACTTCAGCACGAATCCTATTGGGCTACGCTTTCAGCAGTTGGAAAAGCTGATTCGTCAGAGCGGACTCATGCTCGCTTGGAAACCACACCACCTCCTGGCATTCCATCAGAAAATGTGAGAGAAATTAACCTTCGACCAAGCATTGAGGTTCGTGGGCCTCTTGAGCCTGCACACAATGTGCTTAGTTTCGTCGAGATTCCTGCACCAGCCGAAACTGCCCCACAAGACGAACCCAACGCAGCGCGCGAAGCAGTCAATCCGTCACGGTCCTTGGACTCTGAATCCATTGGGTTGTCGCCAACGAGATCAGCAATCCTAGCAGACTGCACCACCCTCCCAGCCAATTTGACCCCCAACCTCATCACTTCTATCGACTCCAACCAGTCGAGCATTATGGATTTTTTTGTGGACAAGCTCCTCACGACGCCTCCCCCTCGAGCCACGGAGGCGAAACCTGCTGAAGAGACGAAGTCTCTCCCATTAGAAATGGACGGCCTTCACGGACTAAAGGATGACGCAGATCTGAATCCTCTAGCTCATTCAGAAGTGAACGATGCACTCGGAACGATTGAAACTCTTGGCGAGATTGATGCAACGTCGCTTCCCGAATCTTTCCACAAACATGAATCCAGACCGTCACCGTCACCGCCATCCCCAGCTCCAGATAGTGCCATACCAAGCCCCGGACAAATAGACATTGGTGCTGACTCGAGGACGAGCTTACGAACGACTCTTGCTCCGAAAGCCGAGTCGCTCGTGTTTTCTTCTCTGGACTCGATAAGCGATCTAGGATCCCCAACCGCGCACTTTAGTACCAGTCAAGACCTTGACCAAGACTCTATCGATTGTATGCCAGAGGCAAAGTCTCCAGCAACAGCAGAGATGAAGACGGCAGCAGCTGCACAGACGGCAGGATCCACCAAAGCGCCAGCCTCGCCGAGCTTGAACCAGACCTCGAAGCAGCCTCGACCATCGCTGTTCGCGAGCGTTTCCATGCCAGAGCGTCTCAAGGCGCTGACCACCTTGATCGGACGGGTCGAAGAAGGAGTCACTGACGGCGAGCAGATCGGAGCATCCATGGACAACGAGTCTTCACGCGAGGCCAAGCGCGACTTACTTCGGCAAGTGGTCTCTCTCTTTTGTTCTTAATGTATTATTGCGCCAGTGGTGTGCTGATGGGTGGATTGAGCAAACAGCATGGCTGTCAGCGGCCGCAAAGCACAGATCAACTTCTTCGGCTCAGACGTGTGCTTCGAACTGGTCATCGACCTGGCCCGCGAACTTGGCCCAGGTGAGATTAATTTGGCACAAGCTTGAATGACGTGTGGGTTGATTCTGATGCGAAGGCTGGCTCTGTAGTGCTGTTCCCTGACAAGGCGTTCGAAGGAATCTTGACCGACCAAAAGATGAAAAAAGTGCATCATCACGCCAAAGAAAAAGAAGCAGGTTCGTGATCTCTTGACATAATGAGGGACAGTATGCAGCAGGTATCATGACACCACTATGCATAGACGTGTGGAAGGCTTTCTCTACGCATATCAAGCAGCTCCACAGCTTCAAGGTCATGCCGGTTGGCACACTGGTGGATACGTTCACAATGGCGTTCTTGAGTGCGGATCCGACTAACCAACGGTCCCAACGCAAGGTACGCAGGCTCCTCAACCCTCCGGCTTATTATACAATATCCCTTCTAATGCATGACTGGCTGGCTGCTGCATAGCTGCGCGAGCTCTTATTTGCTGTTTGTGGAGCAAGCGACAATGCCCCCAGAAAAGATTTTGCTTCAGCGGCGTCTCCACGACAAGATGTTTTGTCGATGGAAGAGAAAGGTCAAGTTGGTACCCAGCAGCCAGAGCGAGAGGCACCAGCGATGCCACAGATGCCGAGCTTGCTTCAGACCGCATTCTTGCATACGGCCAGCTCCCCGAAAGCCAAGACCTACGGCATCGCCTCCAACAGGTATACCGGCTCACCAGTCAATGGCTCCTGGTGACAAAAGGACCTATACACCTACTAAATTGCGTATGTGTACTCTTCTCAGTTTCAAGAAGAGGTCCAGCACCGACGACATACTCAAGAGCATGGCGTCTTCACCAGCCAAGCTCTCTCAAAAGGTACAAAAACTCTGCTGTGTTCTTACTACAGACCAGACCACAAGCCATTCTCCTGCCAGACTTTTCGATTGGGGCTGACGCTGTTGCTGTTGGACCCCACAGTTCATGCGAGGCGGCAAAATTGGCGATTACTCCGAGTTTGAAGAGGAAGAAGTGGATCTGGAGAATCTCATCGGTAGCAAGCCGTCTACAGGGCGTAGAGAAGACCGAGGAGCCAAGTCCCGGCTGGGCGCCGCCCACGAAGACAAAGAGGACTTTGACGTAGACTTTTAAAAAATGGAGAGCAGTTCAATGTCCCGCACGCTGGCCAGTCTGTGACGATCCAGGGTCATCTGGGCGTGCCATGTCACACACCTTTTTTTATTTTCATGCTTCAACATGACTTACAATCTGACTCTTGCATCCTCGTCCAAACACTAAACTAGGACAAAAATAGGATAAATCCTTAATCTCGGCCACTAGAACTGGGCTCACGCAATTTGGACAACGACGCATGTGGAAGAACACGGAGCAAGAAGAGTACGAGGCGTCGGCGCCGGCAGTCAAGGCGCACTTCCACGCGCTGCGCGCCGAGGAGGCCTGGAAGAGAGAAGAGGTGCGTGAATTTCTCCATCCTTGTGGAATTCAGCCCATTGTGTTCCGGTCCAAATCGGTCCAGAAATGGCCCCGCAAAACTCGGATGTGATGTTGAAGCTGGTGTATTTGTGGTTAGTATGTGCAAGTCGAGCGCGAGGCGCGGCTGGCGAGCGAAAAATTCATTGAAGCGGCGAACGCGATCGGTGACAAGCGCACGATCGACGCGCTGATGCTGCTGGCGGAGAACTACGAGTACCGCGCGCACGCGGCCCACGCCAAGATCCCGGAAGAGCGTCGAGAAACGAACAACCACGACGCGCTAAACGCGGCGGAAGAGCCGCTGGAAGCAGCTGCCAATAATTTAAGAGCGAGTCGCAATGTGGGGACGAAAGGCGCGTCCATGACGGTCGGTGGCCGCGAGCCTATCAAGGCGGAAGGTATGATATGTTGGATGGAGAATTTGGATTTTGGTTATTTTGTTATTGGTACTGAGGGAGGCGGTATGTATGTATGGTTGCGGAGCAGGTTTCACGCCCATGTCGAGTGGGTTGGAAGGATTGGATCCGATGGAGAATGCCCAGGCGACGAGCCAGCTCAACCAGGCTGCCGAGGAGATTGAAGAGCTGTGGCGGCGACTGCACGAGCTGGGGCTCTCAGGCGGAGGCCATACAGACAAGGCACGCACGGCTCTCTCTGCCTTTTGTATATGTAGTACCTGACGATTGTTTGTCGCAAGAACCACGTGCTCATGTCGTCACGACACCTGTCGTCGTCGCTTGGGGATTCATTCTGTCTGCTTCCCACCAAAGCCAGGTAGCGGAAACCGACGTGGAGAAATCGTACGAAAGCGACCGAATGTGTATTCTGATGGATTTTCTGGGTGTTGAGACAGAACGCCCATTGGCGCACAAGCCGTGACGATTGACGGAGGCTCAACGCTTCGAGCAGCTGTGGCGTCGCGGATGCGGAATCAGCGCGTGCGGTACGTGGCAGCATCTCTGGTACGCTCACTGCTGCAGCCCTGACGTGATGCTTCTTAAATGTGCTTCCAGCTTAATGGAGAAGCAATACGGGCCTCGTGGGACCGTCGACACGCGTGTACCACCACAGAACAATCACTATGGCAACGGTGCTAAGCAGCCACTGCATACCGAGTCACGTTCGGTTGACCATCTCCAGAACGAACGGAGATCATCGCTCAATGGCCGCGGATCCGACGCGCAGGACTCCGATAGCATTCAAGAAACGATCACGCATCAAAAATACGAAATTGTTCGGCTGCTCAACACTGTCAAGACTCTCAGTAACGAGAACACGACACTTCTCAAGGTGAGTTGGGTATGAAGGGGGCTGATGGTGAGCTTGGAGGTAAATTCTGAGTTTGGTTTGTCCGCTGCCTACAGAAATGCGATGCGCTCTCTCACGTACAGGAAGAAAATCGTACGCTTCAGGAATCGATGGAGAAATTCAAGACCCACTACAATCAGAAGGTGCCAACCATAGATCTTGGCTGCAATTGCGTCAGGCACTTAAAAATCGTTGCTCTACCGCGCAGCTTGTGATGATCAAGCGCGCCCTTGAGGAATGGAGAAGGCAGCAGAATCAAAGTGCTCAGCCAGGAAACGTGGTCGCATCGGCGTCCAATGAGGCCAGGTACGTGCCGTCTTGTGATTCACACTCGCATCACACGGCAAGAAATCTAAGATACGCTTTTGTTCTTTCTTCATCCCAGTACCCAGCAAAGTACCCAAGTTCAGCAACAGCAACAACAAATCCAACAGCTTACGGCGTCGTTGGCAAAGAGAGACGGCCAGATTGCCAAGTACGAGCAATGGTATCAGACGCTCAAAGCGGGTGCACGGGCAAAGCGCAATCAAAGTGAATCTGGCACCATGGATGCCAGCGGAGGCGGCGGAAATGTGCCTCGAGACTCGTTCACGAACAGCAACAGCCTCCACGAGCTCAACGGCCATCGCGACGTCGTGGACAGTATGAACGGGTCTTTGAGCCGCTTAGGTACGCTATCGAACTCGTCGCCACGGCCTCCTGCTCATCCGACTCGACGAGCATTGTGACATGGTCCACGCGGAACCATAGCATACGCACGAGAAACGATCGCATAGACTCGAAGCTCGTTGGGTTTGGTGGGTTGCATTCTATAGGCGTTGCACTCGCCCCACTTTACAGTATATTACATCATTTTTGTGGTTTAAATATTGTGGATAGTTGATAGTGATATGGCCGGCACAGGGAGACGTGGCCGAAGGTGTCCGTGGGCTGGCAGTCACAAAAAGACGCGCTGATGTCTTGCTGCAAGTTGCCTAAGAGTTTATTTACTATCTGGGAGGGTGGCGAGGAGTGTACGTGCAATTGGGCCAAATTGCACGTTGACTTGGCTGCTCTGCTCATGCAAAATCGAGCAGCAAGTCGAAGTATTCGTCCGACATTTGACGAATGCGATCGTTCCAGTGGCCGGTGGCGTTCGCATGAAGTGCTGCGGCCACTTGCTCACGGAGTTCTTGGTCGTTTGTAAGGTACAAGTCCATCAACGGAAGGTTCCCGCACACGGTCGAGGCTTCCTTAGCGATGAGAAAGTGAGGAGATTTGATGCACGCGCGCAATCGAGAGAACGCCTTGGCGACGAGATCCTCCGGAAGGAACACACCACGGATCATAAACTGCACCAAGATGCCAGTCATGAAACGGACAAAAAAGAGCTGGAGCTGGACGTTGCGCTGAGGCCACTTGCGGAGCATCCACGTGAGCAGCTCCTCCCCGTGCATGGGCGAGAACGCGGTGAGACGGTAGATGACGTGGCCCATGGCGCCGTAGGTCGTAGCTTCGACCGAGTCCGAACCTTCTTGGTACTTCTCAACCTGATTGTTCTCGTCCGACTTGGTTTTTGTACCGCCTGGTGAACTACGAATCAAAAGCTTGATGGAGTCGACGACACGGTCACAGGCGTGGTCAAGCGCCTCGTCGATGGTCTCAGGGCTGTCGCCAAAGACGTCCGGGGTCTCTGTGATCTCGTACTCGATGACGGAGAGGATGGCGTTCAGCATCGCAATGACACCCTTCATGCTCACCATTTTGCGTGCGCCATTGGTCGGCACGTGATGCTCCATGGCTTGGTGGTCATAGATGGCTAAGCACACGCCAACAAGTTGCTTCTGAATAGCGTCACGGTGCGAAGGCAGCGCGCGGTAGACAGCAAGCAGCACCGCGAAGGCATCGTACTGTGCCAACACGTCGAGCTTGACGGCGCTGAGCATGCACTTGGCAATCCACTGTTCCGAGAGGAACTGCTCGACGAGCTCGCTCGACGACGTACCAACGAGGGGCAGCTCCGGCTCACAATCATGCTTGCCAAACAACAGCTTCGTGAGCGACGCCTGGAACTTCAGTACATCGATCGTGAGCAGCTTGCAGCCAAGAAGAGCAGGCGAGCAGTGGGAGACTTGGTTGTTCTGATCCTCGCAGTCGTCTTCAAAGTGGAACACGTCGCCCTGGTGGCGCGAGCCCCCAAGAAATAGCATGTTGAGTTCGTGGGTCACGTCAACGCCCGGCAGCAGCACGTGCATGAGCTCGAGTACGACGTCGTCCGGAGAGAGACGGTCGCCAGCGCCGGTCTCGGGGCCTTTCTTCTTCTCTGGACGATGGCGACCGACGCGGCGCTTGGCCTTGCGCCGCAGGCTCTGCGGTCCGAGCTCTGGAGACGAGCCAAGCTCATTGAAGTTGTCGTGGCTGAGCATGTTGCCGGCTTCGTTGAAGATCATCGCGCTCTCGAACAGCGTCATTTTGCGCGCCTCGCGCTTGCTGCCAAAGCTGCGGCCAAGGAACGAACTCTCGGGCGCCGACGTCGCGAGAGGCGCGCGACCGTCCAGCGTCCAGTTCGGGTCCAGATTGTGGTCGGACGAGTCGAAGCTGGCCTTTCCTGGCGGCGGCCATGACTGCGCCCCAGACGGCACTGAGCGGCTCAGCAGCATGGGCGACATGACCGAGCTTTTCTCCTTGCGGCGGCCAGGGATGCTGCGGGGCCCACGGTTCTCGCCAGCGGTTGCCACGCCATGGGGCTGATTCTGGCGCGCCAACGAGCCTTGCGCGCGGCGTCCAGAGTGCGAAGCATTCGCGCCACGCTTCTGCACGTCACGCTGGTGCTTAAGCTTGCGCTGTACTTTCTCGAACAGTGCGTTGTTGTCGCTGGGCGCTGGGTCCGCAAAGAGCATCGACTTGGCGGCCTCGGCCTGCGGCTTCTGTTCGACTGTCGGCGACATGAATCAGGACGGGAGAGAGAGGAAGGACGCGGCGTCTAAGTCGGCTTGGTGGGGGGTTTAGGCTGCGTCGTGGGGCGGAGCTAGAGCCTGCGGAAGATGCGGCGACACCTCGGGGGGTGAAGACGGCAATTGGGGGGAAGTTCGGAAATGCGTCGAACGCAAACATGCCCAAATTGCCGACTTTGGAAGTTGGCGGGAGGTTAGATTACGAATATAACCGAAATCAACGACTCAGATTCGACGTAAAATACGCCTTGCGCGACATTCTCTGTGTCATTACAAGAGAGACCGTCACTCTGAGCAATTTGCTTCTCTGAAAAATACCGTGGAAGGGGTACGTCGACATTGGCATTGAAGTGTGGTAAGTGGGCAGACGAAGCAGTTGATTTCGGCAAGGACTGAAAAGGAAGCCAGAGGCGTCCAATTGGGGATCTAACGTTAGATTCAAAAGTCAAACCAGAACGGAGATTCTTTACGTGAAACTCAGTCTCAAGTGACACCACGTACGCCACGAAAAACGGATACCGATGAGTGCCTCTTGGAGATCAACCATATTTGATCAGGGGAGACGACCATACTTGATCAGGGGAGACGCTTTGGTGCCTGCCTAAATAGCCTCCATTCGCCGAATTGTCCGATGTGCTTCCGCCTCCACTTGGGTGAAATAACCAACGCTGGATTCCCTCGATTTGATTGGTCCCTCAAAAGGTGCTTGGGATCCGACTGAATCTGGGGTCAGCAGTTGCGCAGCAGAGCTTGAACTGTTGACTGGGGGTAAGTTTACCTACAGCATCCAAATGCGGATTCACTCACTTTCCCAGCAATGAGATTGACTGAACCAAACTTCTTCTAACATTGCAGCGTACAGTCTGGTAGAAGGTCTATAACAATACGCAGTAAAATGTAGTTCAGGGTTGGCGAACGGTCCAAACCTTCCACAGACATACAGTCTTTCGCTCATGGTGGAGTCCACAGTGGACGGGTGGGATTCCGTCGTGCGGTTGAAAAATTACCACCCACAGCACAGAGGCAAAGATCGCTTGCGGACCGCAAGCATGTTCTTTGGCGCAGAACCAGTGCTGTGATGGTGAGGAGAGTGATGGTCGGATGCGACGTCATTAGCATTTGAATCAGGTTTGCAGCGGATGACGCGCGCAACGTGGCGACCAAACACAACAAACAGGCCACGATCTTTTCCTGCGTTGGTGAACTCGTGATTATTTCGTCGACCCGACTTTTCGCGCTACTCTGTTGAGGTCGCGCAACATTGTAGCCAACAATGTTGGTCCACAAGTGCATCACCACGTTTACATTACTGTACTCCAACGTTGGATCGTTGGCGTCGCTGCTCTGGTGCGGTGGTGCATCTTTTGATCCGCTGTTGTCCAATCGAGAAAGTGTGGTTCCGAAAACCTGGGCTTCTGCGTGGGGCAACATCATCATGTTGCCATCATGTTGACAACTGCACTGCAGTGGAGCTACGTTCTGATCAGAAGAGAAACAGCAAGAAGGCTCCGCTCATCAGCTTGCAAGCTGTAAGTGTCAGCTGACACGCGTCCTCTGCATGTTGAAGTGTACCTTTCCGACTTTGTATCACAATTGGACCTATCGGACGACTCACACAACAATGTGAGACCGACAGAATTGGTACCATCTGGACGGCACCTGCAATAGTTTTGTTCTTAACCGACACCACAGGCGTGTCTGGTATGAACAGCTTTACCTCTCATCCTATATACATACACCTCCTGCATCGGATACCGATCCGACACGTGGCCTCGTTGACTGTTTGCTATCGTAATTACACTATCCTTACAAACACCAAGTGCTTCATTTCTTTTTACAGATCCGTTTTTGGTTTTTACAGATCCAACTATGTGTATCTTCGTGTGCAACACTGCCCAAGCCGTCCCTCCCGCTCGCTCCCCACCAGGCTCCCCACATAGGCTCCACTTGTCATTTCCCCCTCCGAGAGACGACAACGCCGATACAAGTACGCCGCTGTCTTCTATTCTCCCACGGTAGATTGTTTCAGGGCGCTGACATGCGATCTGTTCTGTAGTGCGTTTCCTGCATTTGATCCGCCCCGTGATGTGCGTGCTGCCCGAAGTGGCGCAGCCGGACCGCAAGATCCCGTTCCGCGAGAAGGTCTTGTGGACGGTGATCACGCTGTTCATCTTCCTGGTCTGCTGCCAGATCCCGCTCTACGGCATCCAAACCAACAAGTCGTCGGACCCGCTTTACTGGATGCGCGTGATCTTGGCCTCGAACCGTGGCACGCTCATGGAGCTGGGTATTTCGCCGATTGTGACCTCGGGTTTGGTCATGCAGCTCATGGCCGGCACCAAGATGATCGAAGTGGACCAGTCGCTCAAGGAAGACCGCGCGCTGTTTAGCGGCGCGCAGAAGCTTTTTGGCATCTTGATCACGCTCGGCGAAGCCGTCGCGTACGTGGTCTCGGGCATGTACGGCAACGTCTCGGACATTGGCGCGTTCAACGCTATTTTGATCATCTTGCAGCTGCTCTGCGCCGGTGTGCTGGTGATCATCTTGGACGAGATGCTCCAGAAGGGCTACGGTCTCGGCTCGGGTATCTCGCTCTTCATCGCGACCAACATCTGTGAGAATATTGTGTGGAAGGCGTTCAGCCCGACCACGATCAACACGGGCCGCGGCACGGAGTTTGAAGGCGCGATCATTGCGCTGTTCCACCTGCTCATCACCCGCTCGGACAAGTTGCGTGCACTCAAGGAAGCGTTCTACCGCCAGAACCTGCCGAACGTGACCAACTTGCTGGCGACCATGTTCATCTTCATTGTCGTGATCTACTTCCAGGGCTTCCGCGTGGACCTCCCGGTCAAGTACCAGCGTCTCCGCGGCCAGCAGGGCACGTTCCCGATCAAGCTGTTTTACACCTCGAACATGCCGATCATCTTGCAGACGGCGCTCGTGTCGAACCTGTACTTCATCTCGCAGCTACTCTACAAGAAGTTTAGCACCAACTTCCTTGTGCGTCTCCTCGGTGTGTGGCAGGACGTCGAAGGCGCGGCCGGCCAGACCGTGCCGGTCGGTGGTCTCGCGTACTACATGTCCGCCCCGGCCAACTTGGCGCAGATGCTGTACGATCCGTTCCGCTTTGTCATCTACGTGGTGTTCATCCTGGGCTCGTGCGCGCTCTTCTCGAAGACGTGGATTGAGATCTCGGGCTCATCGGCCCGCGATGTCGCCAAGCAGCTCCGCGACCAGCAGATGGTAATGAAGGGCCACCGCGACTCGTCGATCGTGAACGTGCTCAACCGCTACATCCCCACGGCGGCGGCCTTTGGTGGTATGTGCATTGGCGCGCTTTCGATGGTTGCTGACTTGATGGGTGCGATCGGTTCGGGTACCGGTATCCTCTTGGCGGTGACCATCATCTACCAGTACTTCGAGACGTTTGCCCGCGAGAACGCCGAGCTGCCGCTCGCCGGTCTCTTCGGCTTCTAAGCGCGTCTCCTTCTTCTCTTCTTTTCACTCCAGTTGGTGATGCGACTCGAGCGACGTGCGTGATGGCCAGTGTGCGCGTGTGTGTGTTTGAAGCTTCCCACCCCCTCAGCCGGATCGAAGCGGCTCCAAAAGGTTCTTTTCCCGTTCAAGGAGCACTGCCAGGTGCTTCTTGCTGACAAAACAACAATAGGATAGGAAATGTTCAGCAAAAATGGGCGGCGCGGGTGTGAGGTCGAGTCCCCGGCGACGCGCGGAACCATTCGGTTGGTCTGCGCGCGACGTCACCCGCGCTCGCTCTAGGTGCACGATGGAGTTTGTAGCTTTGGTTTCTCGGCGAGGGGGTGGAATATCGAACGGCACCCGAGGTAGGCGCTGTCTGTTGTATGACGAGCGAGTATTCCACCAACGAAATACATGGAGATTGCAATGATTTTTGCCTCTGCGGTTTGGTTTGGACACATGGTATAATACTGGGTCTTCATCAACTTGATTCTCGGGTTGGAGCTGGTCGTGGTTCATGTTTAGACCTCAATTAGGAGCCTCGATTCTGTCCGTGTAAACATGTTTTCACAGACCCCGACACGAACATGGACCCGAAATTTGATCTTGACCTCAATTTTTATTTGTTTCAGCCCAAACTTGCACGACTAAGAGATTGTGATTGGTCAAGTACATCACGTATCGCTAAATACCACCAATCATCTCTCTAGAAGATGACCGAGTATTAGAAAATTTGTTGGTTGCTTTCAGCCAATCATAGTGCCGATTATTCATCTTCATAAAAGATAGTTTGTGAGAAATGGTGCTATCATTTTATAGATCCTTGACAAATTTTTCATTTTCGAGCCAATTCGACTGAGTCTGCTAAAAATGAAGTTTCTGAACCAACCAGAACATTTCCAGCAACAGCCGAGTCTGACTTTCACTAAGAATTATTTTTAATTTTTCTGACATTTTGATGCAAAATGAGGTCCATGTTCGTGTCGCGATCTGTCAATTTTTGTTCCCAACAACACCAAGCAGCAGTTGAAGAAAACCAGACGAGGTGGGTTGGGTGGGTACATGTACCCTCTCTGGATTCCGTACCCTCGGGAACTACTTCCTTATTTTCAATACTAGCCCCCTCTGGTCGGCGAACGACCTTCGATCTCTGTCTGGGCAGCTAGCTACTGGTAGCTCTCCAGGCCATGATCTTCGAATGCCCTCGCGACAGTAGATCTGCTGCGCGGCCCCTTCGTCCGCGCCTTTCGCCGTCGCTCGCTCCCCACGCGCCTCTACGCCACACAGCCGCGCAGGGTGTGTCCAGCGCTCGCCGCTGCTTCGATCGAGCCGCCTCTAGGATCTGCGCGCGGGCTGAAGCCATCACGACGCCGCCTCCGGAGAGCCGCCCGAGCCGCCGCATGATCACGCGGAGAGCGTACGCCGCACGACGCCCACGGCCGCCGCTGGCCCACTTTACCGTATTTCTACTTCTCGGTACCGTATTCTGCGCCGCGCTTGTGGCCGAGGCCGTGGTCCAGCAGGCGCAGACCATCGCGCGGTGCCAGCGATGGGTCGGCGACACCTGCGACTTTGCGCCGCCGCCGCCGCCGCTCGCGTTAGACGCGCTGGATCTGGCGACGCAGACGCTGTGCAAGGCCGACCTCGCGGTGGCGGTCAAGCAGATCGATTTCGCCAACGCGGGCGGGGGTAAGGGCTTTGTCCAGAGCCTCACGCTCAACGGCCACGAGCTGCTTGCCAAGCGCGTGTACCCGTCGGACGCGTACGTCGTCACCAACTACCCGCACTGCGACGACATGTTCAACATCTTCCCGCCGTTCGGCAACGGCATCATCGGCGCCGACGGCCGGCGGTCGGTCAAAGACCTCGTCACCTCGGACATGCTGGCGATGGACGTTCAGTTTGGCTGGGATGGCGCCCACGACTCGCGTCCGGTGTGCTCCATGGGCGGCATCTCGTTCGCCGGCTACGTCGAGATCACGGTGTTTGTGGAGGCACAGGACAAGTCGGGTGCGTACACGGTTTGTCATCCAGATACATGGACGATGGCGTGGTTTTTTATTGGTGTTTTTGCTGGTTTGTGAATTGACGATTTGGGTCGTGGTCGGGTTATTTTGTAGCATGTCCTGGCTGGAACGCCACCACGGGCGCCATGTGCTCGGGAAACGGCGAGTGCTTGTGTGCACCGAACGACTTGTTGCCGCGCTCCTGTAGCTGTCTGTACGTACATGTGTGGATTTTATGTTTTTGTTTTATTCTTGAGCGTAGAGCTCCTGGACGAATCTTTATTCGATTCATGTTTCTTGCGTAGCCCTGGCTATGGCGGCCCAGATTGCCTCGACTGCCTGCCCAGTTTCTTCGGCGAAGGCTGCGCATTGCAGTGCGACCAGTGCATTAACGGCCACTGCGACTCTGGCGTGGTGGGCACGGGAAAGTGCATCTGCGAGGAAGGCTTCGATCCCGCGACGCGGTGCGCGACGTGTCTGCCGGGCTTTTTCGGCACCCAGTGCACTAAATGCCCCGACTGCAATTTCCCGCACGGCGCCTGCGAAGACGGCCTCACGGGCAGCGGCCGGTGCTCGTGCGCGGTAGGCTTCGACGCGGCTGCCGACTGCATGGACTGCATGGGCAACTTTTTCGGCGAGTCCTGTCGCCCGTGTAACCCGTGCGATGGCGGAAAGTGTAACCACGGCCTGCTCGGCAACGGCGAGTGTGTGTGCCCCGAAGGCTTCTCCCCCGAGTCGCGCTGTCTCGAGTGCTCGCCCGGTTTCTACGGCAAGTCGTGCACACCGTGCCGGTCGTGCAACAACCACGGCCGCTGCAACGACACGCTGGTCGGCGACGGCAGTTGCATCTGCGACGAAGGGTACACCAAGGACAGCCGCTGCTCGCTCTGTGACGAAGGCTGGGACTTTAACCCGATGATCATGACCTGCCAGTGCTCGCCGCAGCACTTTGGCGCGCACTGTCTCTCGTGCCCGATCTGCGCGCCCCACGGCCACTGCAACTCGGGCAAAGAAGGCGACGGGCGGTGCATCTGCGACAGCGGCTGGTCCGACTCGAACAACTGCGTGGGCTGCATGGGCGGCTACTTTGGCGAGACGTGCGTGCTCTGCCGCAAGTGCGGCGAAGGCCGCTGCGACGACGGGCTCCACGGCACGGGCAAGTGCAACTGCCACCGCGGCTGGAGCACCCAGTCGGACTGTTACGACTGCGAGGAAGGCTTCTTCGGCGAGAACTGCGAGCCGTGCCCGCGCGACTGCGGCCACGGCACGTGCTCCAGCGGGCTCAACGGCACGGGCGAGTGCATCTGCCACGAAGGCTACGAGCTCCACCACACCAAGCTGGCGTGCACGACCTGTTCCGAAGGGTACCTCGGCCCGACCTGCTCGCTGTGCCCGGGCTTCATCGAGAGCGGGCTCGTGTGCAACGGCCACGGGCAGTGCATCATGTCGGGCGACGCGGCCGTGTGCAAGTGCGACGCGCGGTACGGCGGCTACGGTTGCGAGATCTACGACTTCCCGTTCATGATGGTCGCGGTTCTCGGGAGCATCGCGCTGTCCACGCTCGGGTTCTGCATGTGCGCCATGCGCAAGCTCGCGCGGCAGCCACGCCAGTACCGCAACGGCCCGTTTTCCAACCCGAGCAACAGCTTCTCGCGGTCCGAGTATGTCGAGATCCACGACGTGTCGGACTTGGAGTTCTTCGTCTCGAACGACACCCGCGACTGGCTCATCCCGTTTGAGTCGCTCACGCTCCAGATCGAAGTGGGCAACGGCACGTCGGGCCAGGTGTTCCGCTCGCTGCTCCACAGCGGCGGCGGCAGCTCGGTGGTCGCCGTCAAGCGGCTCTACAGCCCCATCACGGGCCAGGAGTACTTCCAGAGCTTTTTCCGGCGCGAAGTGAGCATCCTCAGCCGGCTTCACCACCCGTACGTGGTGCGCTTTTACGGCGTGAGCTACTACAGCCGCGTGCTGTACATCGTGACGGACTTTTGTCCGACCTCGCTGAGCCATCTGATCGAGAACCCGGCCGTGACAGGCTCGCTGGACGAGACGTTCTTCCTCAAGATCATCAACCAGATCGTCAGCGGCATGGCGTTCCTGCACAGCCGCAACGTCGTCCACCGCGACCTCAAGCCCGCGAACGTGCTCATCACCGAGAACAATGACGTCAACATCTGCGACTTTGGGCTCTCGCGGCTGATCGACCTGGACGCCACGTCCATGACCGCCGAGGTCGGCACGCCCAGCTACATGGCGCCCGAGATGGCGACCATGGGCGGCATCCAGTGCTCCACGAAGGGCGACGTGTTCTCGTTCGCCATCTTGCTCTACTCGACCTGGTCACGCAGCAAGCCGTACGGCGACCAAGGCATGAACCCGTTCCAACTGGTACGGTGTTTGGATCATCCAGTTGTTATTCTTGTTGCTCTTCTCACGGTAGACTGTTCTAACGGGTTCTCTTCGCTCGGCTGCTCTTCTTGTACACACAGATGACCGCAGTCGTGAACGGGCTGCGCCCTGTGATCCCAGTGAGCTGTCCGCCCGTGCTGGCCCGTCTCATGCGCGCCTGCTGGGAGGCGAGTCCGGAGCTGCGGCCGTCCTTCGCGGAGATCGGCTTTTTGCTCAAAGATCAGTACTTGCTGGCGGTGCCGCCGGCGGACGACTACGCCTCGGGCGTGACCGGGGCGCCGCCGACTTCGGCGACGATTGCTGGGCCGATCTACGAGGTTGGCCCGTCGCTGTCCCACTCGACCAGCAACTCGACGCTCGCGTCGGCGGCGACGACGGCCCCGGCGATCTACCGCCGACCCAGCAAGGAGAGCCTCGCGTCCACCAATTCGCAGCATAACCTCACCAACAATTACGGCGCGCTGGTGAGCTCCCCACGAGAAACCGATTCGCTGTTGCGGCGGAGCCACGCCAACGAGGACGAGGACGAGGACGAGGACGAGGACGACGAGGAGGTGGAGGAGGAGGACGCCAACGCCAACACGTTTTAGACGTATCCGGTTATGTAGGTTAGTCGTTGTGTTGGTGGTTTTCGTTGCGTCGAGCGTGGAGAGGACATGACAGGGCGGAGGGGACGAATGCCCCCGCACATTTTGCCAAATAGAATTGTGTTTTTGTGTGTTTGCTCTGTAGTTTTTTGTTCTACCGTAGCAAACGCTGGCGATTGCGACCGCGAGCGAGCGGACGGCGCTTGTAGTACTTGCGCTGCGCCTCACGTAAGTGGTGCGGCTCAATCGGCCCGGTTTCGCCGTTCTTATCCATGATCCGCCGGGCTGTTTTTGTGTGGGGGGAGGGACATTTCAACGCACAATTATTGTTTGTTCTCCTCAACAACATGACAGCGGAAACTCACATTACCTTCAGCCGTGATCTCACCAACAAACGATTTGGTGATACCTGCCATGATGATCACCATGACCTGCGAGACCGTGGGCATTTTACGATCGGCGGGAGAGCATTCCTGGATGGTCTTGGCCATGATACGCTTGACGGCTCCCCGATCAAAGTGCGCGCGCCGGAACTGCTCGTGTCGCCGCGCCTCCTCCTCTGGTAGACTCCGGATCATGCGCACCATGGACTTGGGGTCCGATAAATCGATCTTCGAGGCCTCAGCGCCAACAGCCTTGTTGGCGTTGGCGTCGTCTTCCTCTTCTTCGTCGTCCTCTTCCTCGTCATCCTCGGGTTCCTCTTCATCTTCGTCGGCCGTGTCATCCTTCATCTCTTCGTCTTCATCGTCGAAGTCGCCTTCATCGTCCGTGTTCATACGCATGGCCTTCTTCTTGCCCTTGGACGGGGACTTCGTGGTTTTGTTGGCGTTGGCGTCCTCGTCCTCCTCATCTTCCTCCTCGGTCATGCCAACGTCGTCGTCTTCCTCAGTAGCGTCACCGTCGACGTCTAAACGCTTGAGATCTCTTTCCATATCCACACTTCCATCGTCGCCTTTCAGTTCCTCGTCTTCGTCCGTCATTGCCGCCCGCGCCTCCAGAGCCGCTTCCATTTTTGCTGGCCGTCGTTGTTGTGAGGGATATTGTGCGAGTGTCTGGAGTGATCTATTGCCTATTATTTTTTAGGACAAAATTTAGGACACAGTGGTCCACATCATCCGACTACAGTACCACCTCAGCAACATCCGTTTTGGCCCATGGCTTTTGTGCTTTAGGTGGGCCACCACTGTACAGTACAGTGTATCATATTCACGATCGTGGACACATCCAACGTTGGTGCTGGTTTACAGTGGAGCTCCACGTGTGATTTGCAATTCCCAGCTTCCTGAGATTCTAGGTCTAGTGTTGAAACTTGTCCACCAAATGCACTAGATGCTGACGAGGTGTGGACAGGGGGGCGACGACGACCCCTGTCCACAAACATCCGGGTCGGCAGTCTAAATTCCCTGGCCGACGACGAATCTACATACCAACACCAGGCACAGCTGACCGAGTTTCATGTTCATGGTGCATTTTGTATTTCAGAATTGCGTGTGTGACACGAAGTGGCGCAGACCAACTCACCTAACCACATCTCTCCAAAACACAGTGGAAACAGGAGCCCCGACCGACCGAGGAGACGACCGCAGGCATTCACGACCAAAATTGTATCGCGTGTTGTATGGCAAGACCTCACAGTTCTGTTCCGTTTCAGAGCTCAGTGTTCCATTCCATCCCACCCAAACGACTAGTGCGATATGATTGGATCGAGAACGATAGGGTTGGGTCTTCTACTTCTTCTGAGTTCGTTTAGTTATGACTGACTAGGCTCCACTCAGACCCATGCAGGCTTATAAAGGTCGAAAAGCACCACGAAGGTAACTGGACATACCCTCTTTCTGAGAGGCTTCCTCGTGCCTTCGAAGTCTAGTTGAATGAACATACCGTGCTGTTGGTTTCCACAATCTGTCCTCCCCCGGTTCAGTCAAGTCGAAACCAATTCTGTTGCATTCATCATCACAACCACTCATTCGAGCAACATTGTGGTATCGTGGGACAGATTTAGATTGTTCCAGTGGAACTTCCACAAGTTGATCGAAATGTGCACCAGTTTCATCAGAAGAAAAAATCTGCAGGTGCTGGCTTCTAAGGCACGTTTTTGCCAGCTGACTCCCGTTGTTGTGCCAGTGGTTGGTTGCGATTCCTCCAGCGGGTTAGGTTAGGTATAGGTTTGTTTTTATTAGCTTGTAGTTTGTATGTCATCCGTCCCTTTCCCACATTTGCTCCTGGCAACCTCTATGTTGTGTTCTGTATTGTTTCAACACAAAGGCCATAGGAGAGGAATCAAGATTCTGGGGAAGGTGTTTCCCTTCGTCCCACGGAAGAGCCTTCCGACCGACCGACCGGTGGTTGTCGCGAGGTGGAAATATCCTCGTTTTTCTATGGACGAATCCTGCGGTTTGGGCTCTGGTGTTCCAGCCAAACGAGCAGAAAATCGCCCCCGTCGGCAGCGCTCATTTGCGAGAACAGGTTGTCGAACAACAACCAAAGCTGTGAGCGACCAACCACCGCCCACAACTTCCAATCTATCTCTGCCTCCGCCAGTGTTCCAGACGCCCAAGCTAGGCACCTCCTGCCCTCAGGTAAGCAACCCCACTGATGATACTGGAGTGTGTGGGTGCGCGCGCGACGTAGTGTGGTGGATATGCGTGTGGATATGTCTGTCTGCATGTGTGGATATGGTCGTTGGGTCTGTGAACGTCGAGAGTGCATGGGGGGTGGGTTCGGCGCCAACACTCCCCGTCCTTACCTTCCCCGCCTCCGTGACTATGTTCACATCTTCCCCAGGGGAAGGCGCCGACTGTTGGTGTTGTATGTGTCTGCATTTTCCCTCTCTCTCCCCCCCCCCTCCCACCATGCACTCCTCCTTTATGTCCCCCCTTCCCCCCCCCATGCTCTCTCGTCCAGTTGAGTGAGCGTCTTGTCTATATGTTGTTTATTGTATGTGGCGTCATCGACGAGCAGTTTATCGTCGTGGTCAGCCGCCGTCGCGTTCCCAACTCGACCGAAGGCACTCAGGCTCATGTCGTTCCATGCAGGCAACGCGTTCGACCGGCCGCTCCAGACCAGCAGCGAGTCGAACCCGCCGTCCACGGGCTCGACCGACTCGAACGAGAAGGACTCGGCCACCACCAACCCGTACCGCCACATCCTGACTCACCAGGAGAAGAAGAAGCAGAGAATGCCCAAGCGCAAAGCCGACTCGTGGCCCGCTAGTATCCTCGCCGACGCGGATGTGCTCAGCCTCGACGACGAAGGCCGCTTTGTGCTCTGCAAAGTGTGTCACGTCCACTACGCGGTCCACGGCGGCAAGAAACCCAAACCCGTGATCATGAACTCGGGCTTCCGCACGCGCGCGTGGGAAGTGCACAAGGAGCGCACCAACTCGCACCGCCTGCACAAGAAGCACGACTTGACGACGCAGCCGCAGCCGCCGCCACGACTGGGCGCGGGCCTCGCCGACGAAGTTCATAAAAATAGCGAAAAGTCGACGCCATCGCCGTCGACGCCGCTGCCGCCGAAAGTAAAAGCCATGACGAGCAAGCCGCTGCCAACGGTGCGCCCACCACCGCTCCCTAAGAGCCACTCGGACCCGGTACCGGCAAGATTCACGCCGTCGATCATCCCGAAGCAGCTACCACCAGCTGGAGAGTTGCAGCACAAGCAATCACAGTCGCCGCGCCGAAGGATGATGCGTCCACCGGAACAGGCGCCGAATCGCCCGTGGACACAGCCAGCAGCCACCCACGTGGCGCCACGACGAGTTGTTCCGCACGAGCGAGCTCCTCCACCGTCCAACATCCCTCCTCCTATAACTGGACGAGGCACTCCGCAGCTGGGAATGAGCTCCGAACAGGTGAGCTTGATGTTTTGTAGTTGGAGAATTGGCGGTGGTTTGCGTCCCCGAGACTCATATTATTTGGCATTTCATTTCTTTCAGGTCGATGGGCTGATGCGCTGGCAGAATATGCACGAAGACGTGACGCGAGCCCTCGGATCATCTCATAAGCGACCGATGGCCGACCACTACGAAGAAGGCGACGCAACGCCGCCGTTGCGGATGGGCGAAACCGAAGATTTCGGTGGAAACAACGAGCGCGTGGCCAAGAAGCTCAAGTCCCTGGACGATGAGTACGATGCCAAGGTGATGAAGCGACAGGAAGCGTACTTTGATCGCCGAAGTGACATGTACAAGCAGTACTGGGGCACGTTGCGAGACGTTTATAACTCGGCCAACCACCCTACGCACGCTCAAGCCCAGACCCATGCCCATGCCCATGCGCAACCGCACGTGCACTCGCAACAGCATGCGGCCATGACTGCGAGCACGAGCATGAACCAACCAGCGGCAGCGCATAAGCAAAGCGGAGTATTCCGTCGCCAGAACGAACCACAGCCACATCCAAAGGAATCTGTGGACGACTTTACTACCCCGGACGAATCAGGTTGGTATCCGCGCTTGCCCCGTCTGACCGTATGATATAGGTTGTTGACAATGTCATTTGCTTCTTGTTCTGCAGGCTCTAGCGAAGAGATGGTCAAGCCAGTGGTGGTGCACGATCAGGCTTTGATCAATGCGCTGGATCGCCTCACAGGCGTGATCTCGAAGCAGTTTTCCGACCGGTATTCGCAAGAAACCTCGCTGGTGCTCGACTCGATGGGCAAGGTGGCCAACGCCATCGACGACCTCCGCATAGACCAGGGCGCGGCGATGAACCGCATGATCCAGCTGCAGGAGCAGAATATGCAGGTCATGCAGGAGCTGCTTCGGCTCAAGCTGGACAAGCAGCGCCGTTTGCCTGCTCTGTCGGTCGTCGACCGGTCAGGCTCGGGCTCGGGCTCGGGCTCGTCTTGAGGTTGGTCGGCGGGCGAGTAGAAGGAAGTAGCCGGATGTTTGGTCATCGTTAAGCGTATTATCATTCAGATTCACCGAATCGTTTCAATCGACTTGTGGAACTCCATGTTGAAGTGCAAGGAACACAACAGTGCAGAACGGTCGGAGGGTTGGGTGGGTTTGCGCGTGTGCTGTTCCGAGTTGTCCTCCCCATGGTCATCACCAGTGCAATACATCGCTTCAATTAGCCTCTTTGGCCCGCTCAGAATTTGGGCTAGCTTAGGTAATGAGCGTAACCACAGGTGTTCGCGCAGTGTGACAAAACATTGCAACAGCAATGCACAGGAGGAAAAGATCGCATATCCTTTCAAACCTGTGATCACTTCACAGAGGGGTTGTTAAATCCAGTGTGGTCCACGCAACAGCGCGTCCACAACGGTCACCGCCCGACAAAGAGCACCTTGAGCTGACCAGGACGATGCGATGGCGGGCTCTGCTGACGAGGTCCACCGACTGCTCAATGTATTGCTGGCTGTCGAATCCGACGTTGCGCTGCGCTCGCTCGTCGTGCGGGCCAAGTGCGACGAGCTGCGGCGTGTTCTTACGTACGTGGCCAACGCGCGCGCCGCTCATGCGGTCGCTCTGCAGGCGGTCGCGCGGCGCCAAGAGGCCGCCCACGCCGAGGCGCGGTCGCTCGAGAACTCCATCGGAGACGCGGTCCGTCGTGCAAGGCGGATCCGACTGGACATGGCACCACCGCAGCCAGGCGCTACAACTGATCTCCCCCGCGAGGACAGCAATAGCAAACTGGAGAACATTCTCGCGCAGGCGAAAATGATCCGAGCGCAGAACAATCACGACGACGCCACAAGCGAAGAACAAAAATCGACAGAGCCAAACCAGCAACTGGACACAACGTCTCCTGTGCACAAGATTACGCGACTAGAGTATCCTCGCCGCATGAAGACGCTGCTGGAAAAGATTGAGGACACGGAGGCTGCAGAGCGTGAAGCACCGTTTCACGCGGTGTTCTGTCGCAAGATAACTGAACAGCTGGCGCTGCGCGAGAGCAGCGAGATGCGCGACCAGTCCAAACCACTGCGCGTGCAGATCGGTTACGCGCAGCAGGTGGAACGGCTCCAGTACGCATACCGACGACTGGGCAACTATTTAGACGCAAAGGCCGACCCGCAGGCGGACGCCGTGCTAAAGGCGTTCCATGCGCCGTCCATGTCGTCCGTGTTTCCAGTTTACTGCCGGATCAAACAGGTATGCGGCGCGGCGGTCGTGGAACAAATTTACTCGAATATGGCTGTTGACATGGGGAAACTACTGCGCAGGCGAGAGCCGTCTTGGGGCAGCTGCACGACGCGACGAAGACGCTGGCGCAGCGACTGCCACCGCGACCAGTTCTCTCGCAGGTATATTGCCCTTCTTACTTGATTGGCTGATTCTTCGGCAAATCGTAGTAAGATAACTGAGAATGCGCGCACCTTTAGAAAGCCATCTTCCACCGGGATTCTATGCTCGATCGGCTGCGGAAAAATGGCCCGACTACCAGCGAGGCGCACGCAAGTGCCAGCAATCGGCTTTTGCTCACCAGCCCCATAGGGAACAAACTTACAGCCCATTCGGAACTTCTCAGCAAGCTCGAAATGGCCTGGAAGCAACAGTCCAACACTACTTCGTATCCACGCAGTGGGGGCAGCAAGCCCTACGACAACGTGCTCAACGAGGCACTGCTCTCCGAGATCTCGAACCTTGTTCTGTCCGCTTTCCGCGACGCGTTCTGCGAAGGCGAGCGAGTTCCACCTCCAGCTGCGATCCGCGAGCTCATGAGCGCCATCCGCGTTGCAGAGTCGGCGATCGTGCACAAAGGACGCCGACAGCGAAGTGTTGTTCAGCGATGATCTGCGTCCCGCGATGCTCGCCAAACTGATTCACAACGTCAACAAGAACAGAGACGGTGCGAGAGAGACCACATACCACGGCAATGTGTTGCAGTACGCGTCACAATAGAAATCGGGTGACGACGAACAAGCGAAGATGGGGGTACTTGCTGCACACAGAAAACCTGGCAATTATGAATGTAAACGAAGTGCTCTTCGAACCCATCCAGCACCAAGAATCATGGTGGTCATACGGTTAATCAGCGGCGCCTCAAGCTGGACCAATGTTCTCCCCCATGAGCCTTCGAATGCTCTAACGGCGCCGACCACGACTACGACTGCGACTACGACTCGCGGATCGGTGGCGGCGGTGGCGGCGGCTGCTCTCGCGGTCTCGATCTCGGTCACGGCTGCGGTCACGGTCACGGTCACGTCGGCTGGATCGATCGTCACGTCTGTAGAAGAGTTCGACATGACTGTGTGAGACGAAAGAAAAGACTAATATACAGGAAGACTGCGTACCTGGCACGTGAACGCGAGCGCGAGCTGTGGTCTCGACGCGAATCGCTCGCTGGCGGTGGGCGACGGTCGTTTCTCTGGCGCGGCGGGCTGCTCGTTCCGCCTCCAGCACGTCGACGCTCGCGTCGCTCCGTCGCGATCTGCTTGATCTTCTTGCGGATCTGCAGGTATCCAAGGTGCAACTTCCCGCCAAAGTGGTCGGCGAGGCGTCGATCGCTGTCGAAGATGCTCAAGAACGCTCCGCACACGTCGCAGACGCGGAGCTTCTGATTCACGTTCTGCCCCGGCGGGAGAACCGTTCCAGCAGCAGCGGACTTGTCCTTGTCTCCATTTTCAGCGGTGTTGCCATTCCCATTCCCATTCGACTCGACAACGGACGTATCTGGAGGTGCCGGCTTGAACTGGCGCACCATGGCGAGCGCCTGGGCGTCGGCCTTTTTCAGCTGTAGCTCCTCGACCTTGGCCATGAGCTCCATGGACAGATCCACCTCCCCTTCGTTCCCGGCTTCCTCCGCTTTCTCCATGGTTTCCTGGATCTCGGCCGTGATCTCCAACACCTCTTTGCAGTTCTCAACGTCCATGAGCGAAGGCGCGCGCTCGCCGTCCTGCTCTTCGAGCCGCGCCTGCGAGCGCGCGATCTTGCGCTCCACCTCGGACACGATCTTGACCAGATCTTTCTCCAGCTCCTGCTCGTACCCGTACTCGCTGGCGCGCGGATCGGCCTCGAACGCGGCCTTGAGCTTCGGAAGGTGGAGCTTGGCGCACTCGCCGAGATCCATCTTGGTGTTCTGGAACAGATCGTGCGGGCAGAGCCCACAAAGGAAGCGCTTGCACACGCGCACGTCGCGGAAGTCGTTTACTTCCTGGTTTGGCTTGTCGCCGTCGCGGTTGCGGCCCATGAGCTCGTCTAACAGCGCGCGTTGAGCGTCCATGGCGGCGGGCTGGAGCCTTGATTTTTCCTAGGTTTGCTTCTGTTGTTGACATCGCACCCATTCGAGGCTCGGAATAAAACCTAAGTGGTGTAGGTGCAGGTGGCGTTTTTTTCCTCTCAGAACTATGACGTGCTCTTGTAGTGCCATTTGAAGGTTACAGTAGCTCTTCGTTCGAGTGACTGACATCACGCAGCATCAGTTTGATCACTCTGCTGTCAGTCCTGCAAACGAAGGAAGCTTTCAGAACAGAACAACGAACCTCAAGCCAGAACAAAAAAGAAATTTGTTCTCCTCACGCTCCGATGTATCCATGCGGGACGACCTGGTGATCTTCGGCAACAGTCGTTTGGCTGCAATGGCGTTTTATCTCTAGCTGGACAAAAGCCAAGAAAACTGGCCCATAGTTTAGCCCACGAACCTCGTGGGGTTTTGATCTCACCCGAACTTCCACATCCCACAATCCACACCCCTGTCTCATTTCAGGACATGTCACTCTGTGGATGAGTCCATAAAGTCAGGGATGACGAAACGGTGGACGCCAGCCGCTCGATGCAACAACAGGACATATTGCAGCGCTGTTCACCGTAACCACAGGGTCCACAATTCTACTCTAAAATACTCTATCCGCCTCTAAAACGGATCTGCCACCATCGGTTTAAAGAAAGAACCAGAGAATTTCTAAGCAAACGCAGTCTCCCCGTGCTGTCTAAAACTGATATCGTGTCTTGTCAAAACTTATGTTTGAACCGCCTGGCGTTTTCAGCCGAGCCGACTGTGGTTGGAACCGGACCATAATGGACGCCATTTCCCGTCTCGCGCGATTCCAACGCTCCTGAGAGGAGAGGGCCTCGCGCGAAGGCCACCTCTCCCCACCCTTCCCTCTGCTCTTCTCCAGAGCGTGAAAAGGAAGGATCCAAATCCAGTAATCCAGCCGTCCACATCGACCGCTGCGCCAACACACCACCACCAGCATCGTGATGGAACCGCTAAGAACTGGAGCCCTTCACGCCACCAACGCCAACGCGCAAGATCGCCATGCGCCATCAAAACTCGCCCACAGCAGCAGCGGTGTCATCGCATCCACAGTGCTATCTCCCGGTGTGCGCATGCCGCCAACAAAGAAGCGCCCACGCGGGCGGCGCGACCTAGGCGAGGTGCTGTTGGCGTTGGCCAAAGTCGTGCCGCCGCCAACAAATGGGCCCAACGCCAACGCTAACGCCAACGCCAACGCCAACGCCAACTTGGAGACCTCTTCCGCGCGGCACCACTCGATGGTGTTTGTATCCATGGGCTGCATGGTCGCCTGCCAAGTGGCGTTCGCGATGGACCTGCCCGACCGCCTGCAGCAGCTCGTCGGCGGCGTGCTGCTCGCCGCCAGTGCCGGCACGCTGTACCTGCTGCTCTGCTACCTGCTGCGCACGGCCAGCGCGACCGCGGAACTCGGCGAGCTGCTACTCCAACGATCCAACCCGTTGGCGTGGCACCGCGACCAGCTGCGGTTCTTCCTCGAGGTCTGCTCGTGGCTGGCGTCGGTCTGGTACTCGTACACGACTTTCCACAGCGAACTGCTCTCGATCTGCGGCGGCGCGCTCACCGCCGTGGGGCTCGCAGGATTGAGCGACGCCACCGCCGCCTACGCGCGGGCGCTGGAGGCGCGTCTCGCGGCGCGGACCCACCGCAACGTGGCCTGGCTCAAAGTGGGGCTCTCGTACCTGTGCGTCGGCTACGTGATGTCGAGCAGCTGGCGCCACCTGCAGGGCTTCCTCAGCGACACGGTCGACGCCGAGTCGCAGTCGATCGAGGACCTGGTGATCGCGTACCTGCTGATCACGCTGGTCGGCGTGTCGCTGATCGTCGCCAGCGAGCTGCTGCTGCTTTACGAGCCGACGCGCAACGCCGGCATCGTGCTCCAGTCGCGGATCGTGGACGCGCGCCTCCACTGGGAGATGCACACGTGGCGCTCGCTCGGGGAGGCCACCGCGGTGTTTGGCTCCACGGTGCTCGCGTACCACGCGACAGGAACGCAGGACATGGTGCTCGCGCTCCAGATCGGCACACTGACGGGCGTGGCGCTGATCCTGGCCGGAGAGACGGTCGTGTCGAGCCACGTGCTGCTCTTCTCGCGTCGCCAAGAGAGCGACGAGCTGCCCGCGGACCACTGGATCAAGTTGGTGCCGCTCGGCGTGATGATGATCTTCTTCACGTCGCAGGTCGCGTCCGCGGCGGTCACGCTGGTCGTCGTGCCGTCCTACTTTGGGCTGCTTCTCGTGTGGTCGGTGAGTCTCTGCGCGATCTTGTTGACGGTGCTCGCGGTCTACGATAGCGCGGTCATCGCCAACACGCTCACGTCGCTTAGGCGTCGCTTTGGGTCCGTTGTGTGTATCTTTGGGGTGACGACGGTGGCGTGGGTGGTGCTCACGGGCGGCTGGACGGCTCTTGCGTTCTCGGCCTATTTGTCGTGGTTCTGCATCAGTCTATCGCGCGAGTGCTGGGACGAAATCGAAGCCAAAGAGAACCGCAAATCCGCGCAGGCCGCCGCGGCACAATCGGTGATGATTACGCCATTGCTGGTGGTCGGGTCACCGGGAGTGGATGAAGAGACCGCCTCGGTCGCTGCCTCCTGTGTGATGGGGTACGTTCGCATCCAGTACCCGTACCTGTACAAGCGGCTCAAGTGGACCTTCATCTCGATCGTGCTGGTGACCATCGTGGACGTGCACTCGACCGCTTTCATCATGTACATGAACCGCGACCACCAGGTCTCGCTGTCCCAGTTTTCGGCCGCAAACGTCGTCGTGTCCACCGTCGTCGGGTATCTGATCAGCTCCATCAGCCACGAGCTGCGCCCCGAAGTGCTCGCGCAGACGGGCTTGAAGCACTTTAAGAACAAGTGGCAGGTGTTCCCGCTGCAGGCTTTCGTGGAGACCGCGGTGTTTATCGGCGTCTTCTTCGGCACGCTCGCCGCGACCTCGACCGTGTTCAGCTCGGTGACCTTGGCGGCGCTGTCGGGCATCGTCATCTCGGTCGGCGGTCAACTGCTGCGCTCGCGGCTCAACCTGACGGTCGGCCACCGCGCGCGCGTGCAGCTGACGGCGACCGGCGCGATGGTGTTTTCCGTCTTCTTGATCGGCTGGGTCTCGATCCTCTGCCTGTTCTCGATCTACCACTACATTGACAACATCGAAGCGGCGTTTTGCCTGGCCTCGCTCGCCGGGGTGTTTTTCTTGGCGTCCAGCGAGCTGTTCTTGCTCTGGGAACCGACCCGCGAGATCGGCCACATCCTGCAGAGCCGAGTAACCCACGCCAGACAGAACTGGCAGAGCGAGCCGCTGCGGTCGTTTCTCGAGATCTTCACGTGGCTGTCGGTGATCGTCGGCTCGTTTGCGCTCTACAACGATCTGCTGCTGGCGCTGCAACTGGGCACGTTTTCTGGGATCGCAGTGACCTTGTCCGGGGAGTACTATCGGCGAAAGCGGTCGGAGTTTATCCACTGGGAGCACGATGACGACGACTTAGACGACCGCACGGCCACGACGCTCACCGGCGGTGGTCGTAGTGATGTCTCCACGACCTCGAGTGAGGCCATGACCAAGCACGAACGCCCGCGCGTGCTCCCCGCGATGCTCCTGTTTGCGTACATTGGCTCGGGCACGTTCCAGTGGATCTTCGAGAATATTCGAAGCCTCGAAGTGACCGTGCTGCTCGCGTCGTTCGCCGGCTTTGTGTTCCTCTGCGTGGCCGATCTGCTGGTGCAGTACAAACCGACGCGGTGGGCCGGTATCATCTTGCAGGACCGGTTCCTTCGCGCGAAGGACAATTGGCACGAGAACCCCGTACGCTCGTTTGTCGAGCTGGGCTGCTTTCTCGGCGTGATTTACGGCAGCTACGCGATTTATGGGGATCTGCTGGTCGCCACCCAGGTGGGCACGTTCTCGGGGATGCTGGTGACGCTGATCGGCGAGCAAGTGCGCAGCCACGCGCGCGCTCTGCCGTTGGAAGGCTGGGACGACCCAGCGAGCGACCAGAGCCGCGTACTGCCGCTGCCCGTGATGAGTCTGCTAGGGCTCGTTGGCGCCATCGCGTTCAACGTCATCTACACGCACCTGCGCAGCATCGAGGTCGCGTTCGTGCTGGCCACGACCAGCAGCGTGGCGTTTGCGCTGCTGGCCGACGTGTTTGTGATCTGGAAGCCCACGCGCAAGGCCGGGCTCATTTTGCAGGACCGTGTGCTGTACATTCGGTACAACTGGAAGATCCACCCGCTGCGCTCGCTGGCCGAGGTCAGCGCCTGCGCCGTCGCCTGGGTCGCGTCGTACGTGGTGATCTGGCCCACGGATCTGCTCGTAGCCATTCTCGTGGGCACGGCCACGGGCATCGCGTCGTGTATCTGCGGCGAGCTCGTGGTCGAGGCCGTGACCAGCTTTGAGAAAAAGATCCTCCAGCTCAGCGCGAGAGCCGCCCGCACCGAGTACGTGTTTTTTTGTACTCCCCTCTCTCCTCCCTCCAAACTGCTGATCGATAGGATTGATTCTTATACCTTTCTTTGTGCTGTGTGTCGAAGCAGCGCTCAAGCGGACTCGGCGTTCCTCGCGCTTCCGTACGAGCTGCACTTCCAGGTCGCGCGCTTTCTCACGCCAGAAGATCTGCTGGTCGGGCGCGCCACGTGCCACAAGGTCAACAACTTGCTCCGCGCCGAGTCGGCCCGCTACTGGCTCTACGCGAGCCTTCGGCGCAAGTTTGGCGGCGGCCGGCGGCGCTCCACGGGCAGCATCGACCAGCGGATGCGCAGCCAGGCGCGGTCGCTCATAGTCGAGGCGATCAAAGGCATTCTGCCCAAGATCTTTAGCGCCAGGTGCGTTCCAATCATGAAGTTTTGACGGTTGGTGGGGATGATGGGTCTGAAGTTTTGGCTCATATGGGTGTGGTGGGGTTTTTTGTTTTATAGAGATCCAACCGACGTGCTGACGTCGGGCACCGGGGTGAGTCGTGCGCTCAAGTGGGTCTATCTGAACGCCGACTGGATCCGCTCGCAGAATCTCAAGCCGCTGCCCGACACGTGCAAGGAGGAAGTACTCCGGTACTGTTTCGATAGACGGTCATGGTAGTGTTCTGTCGGATTGGTCTCACCTCTTTTTTTGTTGTTGTGATGTTTCTGTTTGTTCTTGCCAGGTTTGTTCCAGGGGATATTGCGTTTGAAGTGTTCCGCCATATGCCCGACAAGAGCCACTTGCGCATCGCCGTGGAGCGGGACGACGACGCGTCCGTGCGCCAGATCTTTGTGCCCGTGGCGGTCTACGCCAAGATCCAGAAGGACCCTTTCAGCTTCGTCGCCGCAGAGACACTCTCCGAAGTGGACGCGTTCTCCAACTGGCACGTGGCCGTGGTCACGTTCTTTGCGATGACGCTCATCTTCATCGGACAATTGTCGAGCGACATACTACGGCAGCACGTGCTGCCGGCGTCGTTTTGGTGGCCAGGCTGATCCAACAAACAAACAAAATGGGTTCTTCGAGGGTGAAGTCGGTGGGGGTAGACATGTCGAGGTTAAGAACTGAATCATACAGACCATTGTTTTCAATCAACCAAGCGCCTGGTGGATATGGTGTGACGTTCTAGGAAGCTGAATCTTTTGGGATCTCAGATCGTTGGTTGCTCTCCGTAGCAGTGACGCGCGATGGTCTATGTTTCTGTGGGGCCTGTGGCTGATTCCACTTCAACCAGAGTCGTCCTGTCGAAATAGGTACCTAATGCCTCCAGTCCTGTCAACAATAGAGGACTTCAGCAAACATCTCTCAAAGAATAGTTTGGAGAAAAATGCGAACTAGGCTCCGGACTCGCGAGTTGGACAGGAAGTTGGAGGAGTAGCAAAGTTCGGAGGACCTCAAGTTCGTCTAAACTTTTCTCCAGGCGGCGATTGCTAAAGTCCTCTAATCGCCGTTACGGATTCCTGGATTGATCCCACAAATTGGACATGTGGGTGACGACGGAGCATCCCAGAGCTGTCCGCACAGTGTGTTTTGCAGACAACCACAGGCTGTTGGGAATCCAGACCGCCAGACACGTGGAGTCAGGTGGTCTGTCCCAACGATCCAGTCCGCGGACGACAACTCTGGTAGTCTTCTTGCTTAGTCATTCTGATGAATGACCCAGAGCGGACAGCGTTCTCGAGACACGACCATCAGTTCAACTCACGAATTCAGAGCAAATGTTGATTTGCCAACTCCACCAGGTGACTTGAGGAACTGTTCCTCCCCATACTGAAATCAAGGCATCAAATCCACTCCACAACCGGACCTCAAAGCATGAAAAGGGGTAGGGGAAGCGGACGCGCGGCGTCCGCTTTGGTTCCCCACACACATCGCAAATCCTCAGTTTTCAATTTGAGTTGCAAGCCCCAAGATCCCCCTCCACTTCCAACAACCATGGCCAACACCACCGAGTTCAAGGTCGGCATGACGTGCGACGGCTGCTCGAGCGCCATCACGCGCATTCTCACCAAGATCCCTGGTGCGTATGCTTGTCGACGCCGGCCGGCGCGCTAACTTAATCGGTTCGGTTGCGGAGCTCATCGGCTGGAACACATTTCTGTTGTTGTTCTGTGTAGGTGTGGAGAACGTTGAGTGTGACATCGAGAAGAAGCAGGTGCTGGTCACGGGCGAGGCCGACAAGCAGACGCTGCTCGATGCGCTGCTCAAGTGGAGCCAGGCCAGCGGCAAGAGCGTCGAGCTCGCGTAA
The DNA here is from genome assembly GCA_023336445.1 of Pythium dissimile. NCBI lineage: Eukaryota > Oomycota > Peronosporomycetes > Pythiales > Pythiaceae > Pythium > Pythium dissimile. The sequence goes on along the minus strand of JAADWZ010000040.1, from coordinate 44,594 downwards.
GCAGCCCAGACCCCGACCCGCTTGTCAGCTCGTCAACTTGTCAACGGCGCGCAGAATGTTCTTGCGCTACCTTTCTGTTCTGTCTCCATCTCCGAGGCTGAGCGTCCGTTCCATCCCTTCCCATCATACAAACAACAAATCATTTCGCTGCATTTATCCAAAAAATATGCAACATGAACGAACGGCGATTTTTCATTTTGTGTTCCGTCTCCTAAAAATCCGCTGGTTTCTCCCACGACGACACGCCCGTTTGCTTGTTGAAGTAGAACGGCTTGCTGCTCCCTTCATCCCACTGCTCCAGCCACGGACTCGTCTCCTTTTTCTTCTCTTTTTTCTTGTTCTTGTCCTTGTTCTCCGCTCCACCACCTTCCAGTCTCGCCTCGAGCGCGCGCTGCTCCTCCTGCCTGGTCAGCTCGGCGCGGAGCTCCGTCTCCTCGTCGCCCAGCACGCTGTCCACGACCGCCGCGCCGGCCGCCAGCTTGCTCACGAGCTCGTTCTTCTTGTCGCGCAGCCTGGCGACCGCCGCCGACTCGGCCACGGAGCCCAACATCTTGGTGGCCATCGAACTCGCCGTGGCCGCACTACTCCCCTCTTTCCACACGGCTGGCCAGAGCTGCTCCAGCTCGACTGGGTAGTTGGTCTGCACCGCGAGCTTGAACGGGCCCTCCATGCCCTTCTTGTACGCGGCCACCAGCACGGTGTAGCTCCTCGCTTCGAGCGTGCAGTGAACGCGCACCTCGCGCTCGCGCCGCGGCTCGCCACTGTGCGCCACCACCAGCTCTTTGGTCAGCGCCTTGACGCGGTAGGCGCGGTCTTTCTGCTGCCCTTGCGCGACAACGTACACCGCGATGGGCAGCACGTCCACAGGCGCGAGTCCGGCCGCGTCCACCTGTGTGACCGACAGCAGCAACTCGGTAGGGCGCGCCACAGTGAGCGCAAACTGCGGGTTCCCGTCCAGAGCGCATCCAGCGTTGTGGCGCGTTGGCAGCCCGCAGGCCGTGTCGTCGCGCCACGCGCCGTGGCGCTGCTGGACGGGCCACTTGTCCGGGTCGTAGTAGTGGCACACGTAGAGACTCCGGAACGCGTGGCAGAAGTCGTCAAAGCTCATCCAGAACGTGTTGTCGTCGGCGTCGGCGCTCCAGTGGAGCAGTTTCTTCAGTCGCCTCGTCCAGAGCTTCGAGTGGTCGCTCCAGTCTCCTTTCCACTCGGCGTGGTCGCCCGGCGGGTTCCGCAGCTGGACTAACTGGTGGCCGTCCAACTGCCGCACGTCATAGATCACATAGCACGCGCCAAAGACTAGCCCCGTGTCTAAAATCTCCGTGTCGGCGTTGGCGCTGGAAATGGTGCCCGCGCCCATGAGAAACTTGTTGCTCTTGTACTGGAGCAGCTGCGTCCAGAGCGTCTGCTTGAGCGTGCCCCTGGACGCCTGCGCCAAGCAGATCTCCTGGGCATCGTACCCCGTGAGCTCCTGCAACGCGTGGTGCACGTACCCGCCGCGCTCCAGCGCCGCGTACCCGCCATAGTACTTGGCAAATGCCTTCTCCAGTAGCGGCACCCAGAGCTCTTCAAAGTCCCGGCTATGTGCAAATGCCGCCTGCACCATATTATTCCCCTCGTTGTCCACGACCACCGGAAAATGGTCGTCCACGATCACGGTCTCCCACTGGCAGTTCTTGAACAGACGCAGCGCGTACGCGCCCGTGAGCGAGGTTTGCTTGGTCACAAACAGCCGGTCGATCAGCGCGTCCACCTTGCCGTCGTCCACGCCGCCCGAGGCCGCCAAGATCGAGATCGCGCTCAGCAGCCACGAGTCGTTGAGCTTGCCGAGCTGCACGTCGTCCGGGTCCGTGCCGCCGTCAAACAGACCGGCGACCACGTTGATCGCCGTCGACACCTGCCAGCCCGAGAGCTGCTGCTCGCACGACACGTTCGCCAATGAACTCGCGTCGGGCGGGAACTCGCGGTCCACAAACTGGAGCGCGCGCCCATAGGCGCCCGGCACGCACGAGTAGCCCGACTCGATCTCCAGCAGCGCCTCCTGCGCGTTCACGAGCGCCTCGTCTTGGCCCACCAGTTCGCTGGGCGCCACGCCTTCTTCCTCGCGGCGCAGGCGGCGTGCGTAAAACTCTTGCATGCGCTTGCGGCACTGCGCGTCCTCCAGCGGCTTCCACGAGGCGCGAAACGCGAGCTGCGCGAGCTTGGACTGCTGGTCCTCGGCGTCCACCAGCGCGTCCGTGCGCTCCATTTCGTCGTTGAACGCGGCTTTGAGCGCGTGAAAACGCGCGCGCTCTTCGGGCGTGAGCGAGATGAGCCACACGGCCACTAGCGGGATGTCGATCGACGCAAACGAGTTGGTCTTGAAGATATTGGCCGGCGGATTGATCCCGTTCGACATAAGCTTGAACCGATTCTCGCGCAGGAACTTCTGGAACAGAATCTTCTCGCGGCTCAGCCGCGCGTCCGCGGCGTTGAGCAGCAGCAGCTGGAAGTGGATGATGCACCGCGTCTCTTCAAAGAACCGGCGGTCGAGTTCTTCGTCCAGCACGGGCAGCTCGGTCAACAGACCCACCAGGTCCGTGTACGCGTCCTGCATGGTCGAGCCACTTCCAGTGGCGGCGCCTTTCTCCAGCGTGTCCAGCTCGGCGTCTAACGCCTCGTCCAGCGCGGCGCGCTCGACCGCGGCGCGCGCGCGGTCCTGCGTCGACGGGAAATAGCGCCACTTGAGCCATCGAAACGCGCGCAGCGGCAGCGAAAAGCCGTAGAAAAAGCCAAAGGGCCCCACGCCGCGCGCCCAGATCTCCTCCACGGCATCCGCGAGCGTCAGCAGCCCATCGCGCAGCGGCACGTCGATGCCGTCGCTCGTCCTCGCGTGGCAGCTGCGCTCCAGCGCCTCAATCTCCATCGCCAGCTCGCCGCTGCTCTTGGCTGGTGCCTGCTCGTCTTGCTCTTCTACTGCTGGCTTGGTGGGCGCTTGTGCTTTCTTGTGCTTGGCGAACGCACCGCCTCCTCCACCGTACGCGATGGCCTGGAACTCGAGCTCGGCCTTTTTCTCGCGCCGCTCCAGCTCCACAAACTCGCCGCACTCGAGTGTGAACGGCTGGCTTCGCTGCTTGGCGACGGCCTTGGAGGCCTCGCTCGCGTCTTTGAGGATCATGTCGTTGACGTATTTCGCGGCGACGCCCATCTTGACGGGAGTGACGGCGCACAAATGGGCCGTCACGCTGGCAAACACGAGCAGCACGAGGCTGCACAGGCCAATGCCAAAGCCCAGCGGGTCGGCAAACATCACGCCGCTCACGCCCCACGCAAACAGCAGCAGCAGCAGCACGTAGATGAAGCGCACGTTGGCGTTCTCGTCCACCACGTTGTTGGTGTACGCGCTATAGGAAAACGCCGGGAACACGTAGGGCGCGTAGAACATGGCCATCTCTTCGCGGCCGCCCACCACCCACGCGGCACAGAAATGCACGAAATACTTGAGCACCAACACGGCGAACACCACCGACAGGCTGAAGAAAAACGACAGGCCCGACTGGAACCCGACCGCGAGCACTACCAGTGTGACGGCAACAATGATCCGCGAGGCCAGTCGCTGGTACTTGGGCGCGAGGTACTGGTCGTTCTCCACGTACTTGACTAGAAAGAACGTGATGAACAGGAACAGCGCCACGAGGCACGTGAGCACGCCACCAAAGAGCACGCCGGCGTACACAAACATCTCGAAGATCCATAGCACGATCGCGACGCCGCAGAAGCCTAGCGTGCGCTTGAGCGGCCGCGTGATCGCCCAGTTCTCGTCCTGCCACTTGCACAGCGTGACGATAAACAGCAAGAAGATCGGGTAAAACACCAAAATCGACAGGATCACGAGCGACTCGACGCGGTTCACGTCGGCGCGCATCACAGCGAAAAAAAAGATCAGCCCGGAGATCCACGCGACCAAGTAGCTGGCGCCAAACGCGAATTTCATGTCGCCGGAGACCCCGGCGATCTTGAAAAACTTCACGGTCGGGAACAGCGAAAAGATGACCACGTAGACCGCGACCCAGAGCAGCTGGCCGAGCCACTGCGGGGTCTCGGTGATCGTGAGCACCGCGCCGTAGACAAACACCAGTCCCAGCAAGGACGCAAAGCAGCCTAGCGTGATGTAGTCGTGCGGCAGCAAAAAGCCCTGGCGGAACGCCTGGTACAGCGACATGGTCGCAAAGTCGATCGCGTGTCCATTGGCCGACGACGGCGAGCCAGCGCCGAGCAGCAGCGCGCGCGAGCTGCTGCTGTGAGGCGGCGGGTCCGCTTGCTGCTGGTGCTGGTGCTGGTACTTGCGCCACGTCGCCGTGGCGAAGAGCTCGCGGAGCCGCAGCCGACCGCTGAAGAAGTCGCGCAGCATGGCGAACCGACGCGGCCTGGCTTTGGATGAAGAGATCGCAGCGGCGGCTGGATTCATTGCGATGCCGGCAATTTGCTCGCTCTCGGACACAGCCGCCAGCGACCGTGACGAGGGCGAGGACGTAGTGGTGGGTGGATCGCCCTTCTTGTTCTTTTTGGTGGTATGTTGCTGCTGCAAGAGCCGAGCGCGCGCAAGCAGCGTGCTGTTGCTGTTGCCGTTAGTCGCTTGCTCGGCCGTGCTGGCCGCGGCGAGCGGCTTGGTCTTTTGCAAGAACTTGGCCTGCAGCGACGACTTCGCCGGCAGCGCCGGCATCTTGAATGTGTCGTCATTGCCGTCGAAAAACGTGGTCGAGCTTTTGCCTTTCAATGGCGGCAGCACAAAGGTTTCGCGCATGAGCTCGGCCTCTTTCTCGAGCGCCCTGTCCGGGTCCAACTCGTCGTCGTCGTCGTCGTCGTCCAGGAAATCCTCTTCGTCCTCCTCGGGCGGCCAGATCACTAGGCGGTAGTCGTTTTTGCGCCACTGCGCGTACACCGCCAGCGACAGCATGAGGATTAGCGGCCCGAAGATCGACGTCACGAGAATGAAACTCGACCGCGTGGACGCAAACACAAACAGTCCCGAGCAGATCACCAGCACCTCGGAGGCGGCCGCCAGCATGAACGGCAGCTTGAATGCCTTCACGAACAGATACACCTGCGTCGCGTACTCGGACAGTAGCTGCTCCTTTTGCAGGAAAAACGCCCGGGACGTGGCCAGCGCGAGTCCCGTGAAGAGCACCACGATGAACGCCAGCACGCCAAACACCCAGAGCGGCCACTGCTGGCCGGCGATCGGGATCCGAATTGTATTGCCAGAGGTCGCGTCCGCGCCAAACGCCACGGCGAGCAGTAAAAACACGTAGAAAAACGACAGAAACCCCAACACAAACTCCGGCGTGGTCGACAGATCCAGGTGGCTCCACTTGGTGTGCTCGTGGCCGAAAAACGTGACGCCGCCGGCTTCTTGCTTGTTCATGCGCGGCAGGTTGCGGCCAATAATCTCGCGACACAGCGCGGTGCCAAACACCATGTACAGAAACGCGTGGCCCAGGATCCAGTACCGGCCACTTGTGGCCGCGAGGCAGACGCGCACGGCGCCCAGCAAAAACACCGTGTACCCGGCCGACCACGACAGGTTGCCGCGGTGCAGCATGTAGATGCACCCATCCACGAGCACCACCGTGACCGAGATGCCGATCGACTGCGCCGGGTAGTCGCTGCGCACGCACGCGACCAGCGTGTAGACCAGCAAGGTGCACACCGCAAAGCCGTAGTACCGTCGATTCGCATGCTGCTTCTTCTCGGGCGAGGTCACAAACGCGTTCTGTAAAATGTCGGCACGACGAAACCCGGGGATCGTCTGCTCCACCGTGTAGTGGTCACCCATGAGCGGCGCAAACACCGACTCTTTGCGGGCCTTGCGGCTCGCGCCGCCGCGTCCCATCGTCGTCGTCGTCACCGCCGCCGCTGATGGTCTCGACGGCTGGTGGTCGTCGTTCTCGTCTGCTGCTTTGGCCGACGCGAACTTGAGCCCCATGGTCCCCAAATTCTTAAACTTGGTCTTGAGCGCACTCACTTTCTTCGACGCACCGACCACGGCGAGCACCTGCGTGAGCGACTTGGACAGCTTGGCGTCGTTGGTGAACGCGATCCAGAGCATGGGCATCATGTTGAGTGTCAAGAACACGCAGCTGAGCGCGAAGAAGTCCACGTTACCGCCGCCAATGTACACGCGCGGGTCGGCGAAGGTGGCCGTGAAGAGGAACACAAACGCCGACGCCAGCGCCAGCGCGAAGAGGTTCAGGATCGCGTCGGTCATGCGCCAGCCCATGCGGCGCCAGCGCAGCAGCGCGTACGCCGTGGCCACGCCGCCCATCCCGAGAAAGACCAACCCAAAGCCGAACGCCGGCGGCGTCACCAGCGAGATGGTGGCCACGCCCCACGCGAGCAGGATCGCGAGCGGGATCAGACAGATCAGGTAGATCGCCACGGACGCGTAGAACAGGTTGCGGCGGAATTCGAGATTGTGCGCGCTCTGCTTGTAGCAGAGAAATAACGAGGCCACGATGTCTGGGCCGGCGTGGAGGCTCTTGGATAGAGGAGATTTACCAGCCGCTGCTAGTGGGCCTGGAGACTTGGTCGGCGGCGGCGGTATGGGCTTGGGCTTGGCCTTTGGGTCGACCGCCACGAGCGCGCGCAGAGGGTCATCGTCGTCGTCGCGTACTTTTTCTGCAAGGAACGACTGCACGCGCTCGAGGCGCCAATTCATGCGGCGCATGTACTGCACCACTAAAGCCGCCACGACGGCCAGCGTGGGCGCAAACTGCAGCGACAGCAGCAGAAACGTGGCGCGACTAAACTCTTTCGAATACATTTGCGGGATCACGTCCAGCGACTCGTGCGGCTGCGCGACGATAAAGTACATGCTGAGCGTATTGTCCGTGTAGCTTTGCAGCACGTTGGCGCCTGTGACGAGCCCTTGCCCGAGTGCGTCGCCGTACTTGTTTTTAGTATGCGCGGTCTCGTTCCTGGCCACGGCGATGTACTCGCCCACGACGCCAACGAGCTGCGCGTACTCCCGCGTGGGCGTCCAGCCAAACGACGCGTTGAGCCACTCGGGCTGCGAGGCCGCGTCGTCGGCGCGGCGGAACACAAACAGCTCGGCGTCGAAATTCAGCGTCACGCGGCCCAGCGGCGCAAAGCCAAAGGTGGGGGTCAGCGACGTGTTGCCCTTGTGGTTGTTGAGCGTGCTGTCTGTGCGGATCAGCAGCCCGCCCTTGCTCCTGTCCATGCGGTAGTAGCTGGCCATTTGGACGCCCGAGGCCGAGAATACGCGCCCGTACAGCCACGACTCGCTGTTCGCATAGTAGCCGCCCATGCCGCCGTTGATCGTGGCGTTGTTGACGTACACTTGCTCGGTCTTGAGCTGGAACGGCAGCGAGGTCATGCGCAGCCGCATGCAGGGCACCGTGGCGCTCACCACACCGTCCACGGCGCACGGCTCAGTCGTGGCCACGAGCGGCAGCCACATCTCTTCCACGCAGAGCGGCTGCTCGGGCATTTGCCACGCCGAGTCCTCGTCGCTCGCCACGGCCTGCGTCCTGGCCGTGAACGCCGAGCAGTAGATCGCGTGGAGCGTCATCTCGGAGACCAGGTCGTCACCAAACTCCAAGCCGTCGTCCTGGTCCCACACGCGCACGGTGATCGCCGTGCCCGCCGGTCGGAAGCCGAAGTTCAAGTCGCGCGTGGTGTCGTTCTCGGCCGTGCAGCCCTTCTGCAGGCAGGGCGGCCACACCGGGTCGAGCGAGTTGAAGACCGTGTCGGACCGCCGCACGTTGTTGCCGATGCTGGCCTCGACATAGGCGTCAGTGAGCCGCCCGGCGAGCCCAAAGCCGTCCAGGTCGGGCAGGTTGCGCATCTCGACGACGGTCAGCGTCAGGTTGCCGCCCGCGGCCGCGTACTCGCCGGCGTCGGGGCAGTTCTTGCGCCCGCCGGTGCAGGAAAAGCGCTGGATCGCGCGTATGGGCGAGTAGTGCGGGTCCGGGAAGCCGACGTACGCGGTCGTTTGCGCCTGCGCTCCGAGAGGGAGAACCGATACGCAGACCACCACCGCCGCCACTAGAAGCCGGGCGAATCGGTGGAGGACCCACGCGGTGGAGGCGTGTCTCGACGTGGTGTTCTTGTGCTGCTGGTGGTGGTGGTGTTGGTGCGCGTTGGCGCAGGCGTCGCGGTCTCGTTTCCGCCCCAGCTGCAGGCGGGCTGCACCACCAACTGGACGCGCCACCCACACGACAACATGTTGGAAGAAATGGCCGCAAGTGTGTCGCGGAGTCGCCATGTTCATGGCGGATGCTGGATTTTTACAATAGACCGTAGCTCGATCCAGTGATCGATTTGAGGCAACTGTTTGACCGCGTGTAACGGATATTTTGCGACCTTTGTTCGGTTTGGCGGTTGATTCGCTCACGTCACAAGTCTCATATTATCGAGAACAAGTCGGATGCCCCACTTCCGACAGGTCACACTCACGTTCTCCAGCATCGATGGCCATAGTATGCGCAGCAGCTCCAGAAGAGCTGCAGCGGGATAGATATTCCAGAGCGCACCAACCCATCAGCAGCCGTCAGCTATGATCCGAAGGTCTCTGACCTCTGGGACCCGGCGGCGATAGCCTTCGTCCCTCGCTCTCGCCATCATCGCCATCCTCAGAACGCCTGCGTTAACACCAGCATCACCCAAGCTGCTGGCCGCTGATCGCGCGTGAGGGAATCGCTCGCGACGCCACGTCTGAGATCCGCCACCTGCTGAGCGTTGACTCCCACAGCGACGACCCGTTAGATGCAGCCACGAGATCGTCGGTGCATGTCTGTCGGTGCCTCCGCACATGTCGAGGCTGCAAGCGTTGGCGTTTGAAATGCATAGGAAGAGAAGCGGCTTTGGCTGCGTGGCTCGCGTGCGCCATCTACCACCCGACCCGCCAACCCCGAAAAAACGATGTGGGACCAAACTCGTTCCGTCCTAAATGCGAGTCGAACCGCGTTTAGTCGCTGCGAGCTTCTGCATATTGAAGCGCTTGTACGCAAAGGAAAACCGCTCTATGACGTGATTGGCCTCGTGATTCGCAATCGCTACGGAGCGTTGGCGGCCACATGGATCCCGTTGGAGCACTTTGTGTTCGGAGCCTCCGCGATAGTCGCTGCTGGTACTACGCGTTTGCATAGCGAGCGTGCGCGTCAAACATATCCGTGCGTGGTCCACACGACTAACTAGCCTGTCGAGGTCGATGTAGTGGCGCATTTGGCCACCCAAGCTTCCGTTGGAAGTATGTATTCTAGATTGGAGCTTGTCTGGGTAGAACAATTCAGAGCGACAGAGATGGGGGCGCTGGTACCAACATGGCATGTTGACCCGGATCAACAAACTGGCTCACTCTTGGCCACAAATTGTCTGGGACTGGTGTTGACCGGAACCGGAACGCGGTTGTGTGGCCCCACAGTGCCGTTGCCGCTTCTAATTGGGCCACAGCTGCGCGAGCTCGCGCTTCTACAGTATTCTCCGTTCAAAAGCGACGATTTGGAGTTGGCGTTAGCGCTGTGTCCCAACTTGTGGCGGCTGGAGATCCGACATTACGTCGTCTGTACTCTGTGGTCGCTGCCGGGTGCGTACTCGGCCGGTTGTCGCGTGTCGACGCTATGCCTGGGCTCAATCGGACGCGATCGCAGCGGCCAAGGATTTTCTGATCCGCCGGCCGAGGATAATGAGTACTACCCGCTGACCAACGCGCTCTGTGAGGCGTTGCATTCGATAGTAAATGTGCTCCGCTGCTTCAAATTGAACCGCGGTGCACGGCGCAGGAGCCCGACAGTGTAGAGCAACTTGTACGCGCGCTGTGCACCAACTCGACGCGACTGGAACAACTCTCAGTAGTGACGCGGGCAACGTCCGCGAACCATGTAGACCGTCCATTTCGTTGTTGGCGTGATGTCTTGTTGGTGAACAAATCATCACGCCAACAACGAAATGGACGGTTTTGAAGCACGCTCATCACGCTGTGCACGACGGGCGATGATAAGCGTGCTTCAAACGCGTGGATTGTGGACGAGCTTGGCGCGAGAGCGGGCCCTTGGCTCGCTCAGCGGCCATGCACTGCATCAGAACTCTGCGTTTACTGGAGCCAGCGACGTTGTGCGGCGCGTGACGTGGCTCTACAGCGCGGATGACCGCTCCACTCACATGAACGGCAACGCTCCTCCAACAACTTGAAGGCAAGGCCGACCTGCTGCAGAGGCTCGATTTGGTTTGGTTTAGCACGTTTCTGTGAATAGTGACATCCTGAGTTTGCTGATATTGCCACCTCCACAAAAGCATACTTCGCGCCAAAACAAACCAAAACCGAAACTTACAACAGCGAGCGTGACAACACAATGAGCGCCAACAGCGGCAACTTCTTTGATCTGAACGACATCCTCGCCGGCGACGAGCGCGTCAAAAGCGTGTTCCAGACAGACGCCATGGACTGCGCGTATCTGGATCCGAGTTGCGTGGGCGACGACCTCAAGAGCGGCGCCGTCGTGGAGCTCCCCATGTGGCTTGCTGAGCCGCTCGCGCTGCGCGGCGACGTAGCGGTTGAAGTGCCGCAGTACCTCACGCAGCGCTTCCGCCGCATCATGAAGGCCGGACCGGCGTCGGTTAACTTACGCGAGTTCTCTCCGTACTTTTACGAAGTCGCCAAGCACGTTGTGCCGCTCGTGGAGGAGGCCGAGGCCAAGGAGATCGAAGAGATCCTACGGCTCGCATTCGGCGGCGATCGGTTCCGCGAGATCCTCAACAATTCGATGAACGCGATGAACGAAGACACGACCGAGTTTACACGCAAGCTCACCGAAGAGGAGAAGAAACTGTTCCAGGCGGGCGTCCACGACTCCAAGGACTTCATGCACTGGAAGGGTCGCCACGCTGACGTGATCGCGGCCGCCGCCGTGATTGAGCGCACCGTCAAGCGTCGCAAGTTGTAGACGATATCATTCAACTCAAAGTGAAGTGCATTCTTGTCTCTGCCCAGTTTTGTCTGCTTGCAAGAAAATTTATATTGTTTGTGTTTTGCTCTGGTGTTGTGAACGCCAACCAAAAAAAAAGAAAAAAAAATGCGAATTAAAAAAAATGTTGAACCGACAACGCGCCAACACACCAACAGATTCTGGACCCAACCTACATGACGGCGCTGAGCGGCTCAAACACGAGCGTCTTCTCCGCAGTCTCGCCATTCTTCAGATCCAGGTCCACGTGTACGCAGAACAGATCGTCGGCCGAATCGTTGTCACCCGCCGTGAACTGGATCACGTAATCACCCGCCGGCGCGATTTTGGGCAGGTTCACGTCCACCTTGAAGTTAGAGAACTTGCCCGCCGTGACCGGGCAGTTGAAGCCATGGATGTCAATGTGACCCAGGCCGAGCGGCAACGGCACGCGCGTGTCGCCACAGATCTTGCCCTTGTGGCCATACACGCGCTCACCAGCGAGGCGCACGTCCAGCTTGAACGAGGCCGAGTCGAAGTTCTTCTTGACGTCGCCGTTGCCGTAGAACGAGATAGGTTTGCCGGCGTGCGGCGCCGCCGGCGTGATCTCCAGGTCGCTAAACAGCACACCGGCCGTGCTCTTGTCGCCGCACTGCGAGATCTTGGCCGAGGTGCCCACCGACGCCACCGCGGCGGTCGTGTTCTTGACGATCGGCTCCGAGCGCAAGCTGTCCTTCTTGATGACGGCCGCAGATGGGTAGCTGGCCACCATGGCGATACCACACTGGCCGTGCGGGCCTACAGCCTCGCGCGACATGCGAATGTATCCGTTCTCGCCCCACTTGTCGCCCCAGGAGTTCTTCACCTTCCAGAACTTGGACCCATTGTCCACGCCGTAGCCAACAGCGAGCACACCGTGGTCGAGCTGAGTGCCGCACTTCTTGTCAAACACACCCGACTTGTAGAACTGAAACTCCTTCTGGTCGGCTTCAATAGCGACCGACACGGGCTGCTGCGAGACAGCAGCCTTGAGCTGCTGCTCGTCGTTCGGGTCCACATCCTGAAAGCCCGTGACCTTGACCTGGGCCTCGCACTTGCGGCACACGCCCTGCTTGGCCTTGTACTCATAGTCGCTCTCAAGGCACAGACCTTCGTGCTTCTCGATCCATTCAAACGCGTGGTCCATGAGTCCGCCGTTGCAGCCCATGTCGCCATTGTCGTCACAGTCGACCAGCTCCTGCTCCGAGAGCGACAAGAGCTTGCCGCTGGCAACGTACGCCGCCCCTTCGACGGCGCCCGTGGTCGAGAACGCCCAGCACGAGCCGCACATGCCCTGGTTCTTCACGGGAGTCACGCCGCCCTTGGTGACCCAGTCCAGCGTCTCGGGTGCATCCACACCCTTGAGCAGGCCGTTTGGCTTCTGGTGCTGGCGCTTCTGAATGTAGTCCTTCGAGAGGTTGAGCCCGGTAAACTTCTGTTTGAACTCGTCAAACGACAGATGCGAGTACTGGTTGTGGCCCAGCGTGAAGCTGTACTTGTCCTCGGCGTTGTGGCGCGAGATGAACAAATCGTTCGAGATGTACGTCTGCAGGCGGCGCGCATACTCGAGCGCGTCGTTCGCGAACGAGTGGCCGTGCGACGCCATCCACGCCGAGAACTCGTGCTCATACTCCTGGAGCGACTTGGCCTCCGCCGCGGGAGACGAGGCCGCCGCAAGGAGAGCGATCGCGAGCGGCGCGCTGGTCAGATACTGGGTGACGCGCATGCTTACTGACGGAGGAGTCGAAGGCGAAAGGGGTCGGCTGTGCGGTACGTGGTCGATTTGGATATGACGTACTCTGGATTTAGACACTGGAAATCCGGAAGAAAACTGGTTTTGTTTGGATGGCTCGGTCACCAGGTGACTCACCTGCTTCGGTTGAGAAAAACAAAGAAAACGGAAGGGGGGTTGAAGTTCTTGGATGTTTGGAAGTGCGTGGGCAAAGGGAACCGTTTCGCTCAGAGCACTGAATGATGGTAATTAGGGGGAGAACGGATCCGGATGAACGTTGGAGGTTGTTAACGTAAGTAAGACGATGTTTGAAAGGATCCCGATCGATACAAACTTCAAGAGCAATACTACTTTGTTCTCTCTGGTTGCAAGCGACTAACAAGAGTGAGAAAGTTGTTCTTCTGCCTTCATCCAATCAAATCGCGTCAAACAACGAATGCTCACAACTCCACGTTTTCGGCCCCTGAATACAAGCTCTCCATGAACTCAGAATCAGTATCAGCTTCCTCAAAACTAAAAAACACTTTTTCTTCAAGTTCAACGTCACTATCACCCACCCACGACGTTGGGGACTGAACTTTCAAGCGGCAGGAGAAAGAAACGAAAGTGAACAGCATCCGCCCATCCGACACACTTCGCCAGCCCTCCCCTCTCGTACCCGCGCGCTATCTCCGCTCGCGCACCATTCTCTCACACATCAGATCATTCTGCGGCATCCGCTTACTCGCGGTGGTCGCACGGTCTAATTCCCAGAACCGACCGAGAACCGACGCACCAAATTCCCACTTCTGGATTCGAAACAACGCCTGTGTTGACCCTGCTGCACAGTTGACAGACTTCAACCACGAGGCAATGAACCTCTCCATTTCGTCAATGCGCCGCCGCCGCTCGCTGGAACCCCAACCCCTCTGCAATCGCCGCGCGTCCTCGCTTTCGCCGCGGATTCGCTCCGTCCACATGTTGACCGACACGACCACCAAGGTGATGTCTGCGGCGTCCGCTGCCGATGGCATCAGCCGTGATGAGCTGCTCTGTCCGATCTGCTTCGACATGCTCTGCTTTCCCGTCACGCTTCCATGCGGGTGCGTTTTTTCTCTCTCTCGTTTATTTGGTTGTGCCAGAACGGTTCTCGTCCAGAACGGTTCTCGTCGATCCGTTCTCCCCAGACTAACCACCCATCCATTCGAAAAAAATGTTCTCTGTTCTGCGCATGGTACAATAGCCACAACTTTGACCGCGGGTGTCTGCTCAAGGCATGGGCGCACGACGCACCGCCGGCGTCGACGGAGCTTTGCACCGCCCACGCGTGCCCACTGTGCCGTCGCCGCTCTGGAGCCGCGCGCGCCGACGATTTGCACGTGAATCTGCTGCTCAAGACGCTCATCTCGGCGCAGTTCCCGGTCGAGATGCGCGCGCTCGAGAGCTCGGACAAGCTGCTAATGCCGTCCGCCGCATCAGCAGCAACAGCGGCAGGCGTAGGAGGAGGAAGGGGAACAGGAACAGGAACAGGAGCAGCCGACGCGGCGCCGTCCGCGCGCCGACGCCGCTCGTGGCGCACGGCCGCGTCCTTTTTCTACGTGTGGCTCGCGTCCGTGACCGAGCCGCCGGGCTTTGTGCTCGCGGTGCTGCTGCTCATGAGCCTTGTGGCGATCGCAGTCACGCCGCAGCAGATGCTGACGAACGCGTCGACGCTGCCGACGCTGTTTGACGGGCTTGACCACCTCTTGAACGCGTTCCTGCTGCTCATCCGCGAGATTGGGCTCCACATGGACCAGCTCGACCAGGTCTGGCCCTGGATGCAGGTCTTTTCGTTCGTGCTCTGAGGGGTTCCTTATCTACCATAGTGTAAGCTAGCAAACAATAGTCGATGTTTTTAAAACATTAAGAAAACATATCACGTAGTACTTCGTACGATGCAGCTAAGTGCGAGTGGTACATAAAATGTCGGCTTCTGTAATGACTCAAAATGGGCCTTTCTCCCTCTCTCTCTCTCTCTCCCTTTCTCTTATCGTTTGATAGAGCGCAGTACAAGGCTGGAAACCCATGGCGGCCTCGACGCGCCCACGACTCTTTGCTTTGATGGGGGGGAAGCTGAGTGAACCACGAGACACGATCCGAGTGTCTAATATCGCAGCGAGCAAAAGCACGCGACGCCGGCTTTGATCCAGTACTCCTGGTCGCAGAACAAGACCTGCGCGTTGGTCTCCGACACGAGCGAGTTGCGCCAGATCGTCTTCTTCTTGGCCGGGATCTCGATCCACATGACAAAGTTGGTCGAATGGCCCGTGGTCGAGAGCGTGCCCGTGCGCGTGAGGATCTTGTACACGGGGCACCGGTAGACGCCGTCCTTGGGCGGCTCGCGGTGCGGCTTTGGCAGCAAGTGGACCACGGGCATCTTGGCAAAGAGCTCCCGCGGCAGTGGGTCGTCCAGCGCCCTGGTCTCCTTGTTCCAGCGCGCGCCTTCGATGAACAGGCCGTACGTGTAGCAGCCGTTCTCCGGCTTGCTCTCCAGCTCGTGGACATCTTGGGACAGCATGAGGAACTGGAACGAAAGCGAGTCGATCGGCAGCTTGTACCGGCGCGCGTGGTTCTGGATCGTGCCCGTCATGAAGCCCTGCGGGAAGAAAAAGCCCGAGATCCAGAACACGGCCGGGATGCCGTGTGCGATCCACTTGGCGATAAACTCGAGCCGCTCGAGCAGGTCTTTATTCCAAGGCGAGAGCGGCTTGAGCGACGGGTACGCCTTGCTCTCCCAGACCGCGGGCACCTTCTGGTCGTACAGCGCGTTGCCCATGGCCTCAAGCTCGGCCGACATGACCACGAGCCCTTTGAGCCCTTTCTGGACCAGCTGCAGCGTCAAGCGCATGACCACGAGCAGCTTATTGAAGCGCTCCACCTCTTGCGCGAGCACCGTGTTCATCGACTCGCCGTACGCAACCGGGTACTTGGCCTGCACCTGCTCCAGGTCGAACGGCGCCGGAAGCTTGGTCTCGATCGCCCGGGCCGTGTCGGCGATGATCTCTTCGCGCGACTTGCCGGCGCCGGCGCTCACGCGCGGCTGCAGCGACAGGATAATGTCAAACGCCTCGTAGGTCTCCGACTGCGCGCACGTGATGTTGGCGTTTTCATGCATGCCAAACACCTCCGGCTCCGGGTTGATGGGCAGCGAGTTGATGTACTCGACGTAGCTCTGGTACGGCCGGTCGTCGTCGCCGGTGACCGAGTAGTAGAGCCCACTCTTGGAAAACTTGTAGCCTTCCTGGAGGATCGCGTCTTTGAAAAACGTCATGAGGATCACGTCCGACGTGCGCATGTCCTTGTCGTCCGTGATCCGCCCGCCGTAGTTGATGGTCGAGGTCATCACCTGCAGCACGTCGAACGGGATCTGGTCGTACGTGTCCACAAACATCTCGAGCTGCGCCATGGAGATGTCCAGATCGGTCTCGTTGAACTGGTACGGGATGTTCCAGCCGAGCGCGCCAAAGCGCTTGCGCTCGCACACGACCGCGTGGTAAAAGCACAGGCCGAACAGGAGCTTGCGGAACGCCTGCGGCTTCTTGGTCACGCTCAGGCGGCTGTCGCTGAGCTTGTAGTACGTGTTCTTGAGGTTGGCGCGCAGGCCTTTGGGCGCCTCTTTCGTCATCTTGACGCCGTCCTGCAGCACCGATGCCGGGAACTGCGGCGTGGGCATGCTCGTGAGCCAGAGCCGGAACTCGGGGTGGAGCTTGCTGGCGTCCAGCTCCTCGCAAATCCGTTCCAGCTCGGCCATCCAGCTGAGCGCCAAGTGGCAGTTCTGAAGCAGCACCCACTCGCCCGTGGACGCGCCGTTCTCGATCATCCGCGCGGCGATCACGCCCTGGCCCTGGCCCAGCGCGATCGACTTGAGCTTGCTCTCCATGCCCACGCTGACCGCAAACGTGTGGAGGTCCTTGGCCGGGTCCGAGCCTTGCGACAGCACAAAGATCAGCGGCGTGGTCGGGCTCGAGTCATCAAAAGTGTTCTTCAAATCGAACGGCGGCGGCTCGATAAACTCGCGGCCCAGCTTGGTGCTCACGAGGTTCTGGATGCCGGGCATCATCTTGTCGGGACGCAGCACACGCAAGATGCACAGCCGCTGGAACCCGTCCAGTGTCGTGCCCAACACACCGGGGAGGGGCTGGTTCTCGGGCTCGGTCGAGTCGAAGATCTCGTGGAACGTGTGTTTGTGCGTCTCAAACTCGGTCACCAAGATCGAAAAGTTGGCGAACGTCGACAGCGCGCAGATCTCGCTCCACGCGTACGACTCGAGCCAGCTGGACGCCGGGTTGTCGGCCTGGACCGCGCCGCCGCTCGCCATGCCCGAGATCAGGAATCGCCACTCGCCTGGATCCACTTGGTCGTTCCCTTGCATGATCTTGATTGTGAGCAGGAACGAGAAGAGCAGCTTGTGCTTCTCAAACAGCGACCGACAAATGTTCTTGTACACCGAGTAGGTGAAGTAGTCGTTCAGGTTGGTCAGCCGCTGGTCCATCTCTGCCGCCGGCTTGGCCGACTGGATGCCGCGCACAAACAGACCGGTAAACCACGTGAGCGAGTACTGGTACATCGGGTCCACGAGCGACAGATCGGCGATGCAGAAGAACAGCAGCGCCGCGCGGAACGCCACCGGTCGGTAACCTTCGCTACGCGCGTCGATTTCCTTCTCGGTCTCTTCGGCTTCTTTCATCTTGGCCATCACAACCGCCGACGTTTGCTTGGCACTGGCCAGCGTTTCGATCAGATTCGTGTCGTCGAGAATGTTGCCCTCCGAGTGGGACAGCAGGTACAGGATCTGGTTCTCGATCTCGTACAACTGGCGCTTGCCGTCCGCATTCGACACAACCAGCTCGCTCTTCTTGGCCGCCAGGTCGGGCATCTCCTTCTGCACGACGACGCCCAGTAGCTGCTCTTCGAGGCCTTTCAATGTGATCGTGAAGTTGAGCAGACTCACTTTCACGCACACTTCTGGAGCATAGTGCGGGTTGGCGAGCTTGGTGGTCATGTAGAACCGGAACGAGTCGTTGTACGGGATGATGTTCTCGCCCAGCCGGATCATGTCTTGGCCGCTCTGCTTGAACTTTTGCTGCAGCAGCACGGGCTCTAGCGCCGCGTCCAGCTCTTCGCCGACGTTTTCCAGTAAAACCCACCTGCCAAAGCGGATGCCGTTCTCCAGGTTGCGCAGGAAATTGCGGTCCGACTGCTTGACCACGTCCATGCCATTGTCACACAAACTCTTGTCGCGGCCGAGATTCTTGATGAACCGATTGGCCTGGCCCTGCGGGTCGATCAGCAGCGGCCACCGTCGCGCTCGCGACATGATGATCCCGTTCTGCGTCGACACGGTATCAGTTGGCAGCCCCGCAATCTGCCACGCGCGCAGCTTGACCGGATCCTGAAGCGTCTGGATGATGTCGCAGCCGAGCGAGTGCGGCACCTTGAACTGGAGCAACGCGTCGTGCCATTCGCACACCATTTTGCCTCGGAATTCGGCCGTAAATGCGCCCAAATACGAGATCGTGCCCGCCGAGACCAGCACGTCGCCCGTCAGGTTGGCGTAGTCCTCTTGCAGCTGCGTGACCGTCTCTTTCCATCGAGTCTCTTCGCCGCCAAGCCCTCCGATGAGCTTCTCGGCGTTCTGGAGCTGCACTTGGCACTGGATCACTTTCGCCGCCAGCTCTTCTTTTTTGGCCACGGCGCCTTTGTACGACCGCTCCAACTCGGCGAGCCGGTCGCTCACTTGCTGCAGATTGTCCTGCGCGCCTTTGAGGATCGAAAGCGTCGCGTCCAGCTCGGTCTGCGCCTCGGCTAGCGCTTGCTTCTTGGGCTCGACGGCTTTGGCGACAAAGTGGTACGTGTACATGGCGCGCGACCACATGCAGATCGCGGTACACGCCTTGGAGGACTTTTCGATGATCTCGGGCGTGTAGTTGGGGTCCTCCATGTACGGTGCGACCTTGGCGATGATCACGTCGGGGATATTGTCCTTGTCAAAGGTCAGTAGGCTCTCCATAAACTTGTTGGCGTTCGAAAGCACGACCTTCTGCGCCACTTCCCAGTAGTCGTTAATCTTCTTGCCCGGTCGGTCCGGGTCGGCCTTCTGGACGGGCTTCTGTCCAAACAGAATGCTCACCACCTCCATCGTGAGCTTCACGCCGGACGGCGGAGTCTTGAGCGCCTTGACTTCGTCAATGTCCGACTTTTTGAGCCGGTTGAGACACTCGAGCGCGGCATCCAGCGCGGGCAGCGCCGCGTCCAGATCGCGCTGCGCCGAGTCGGCGATTTCCTTGGTGGCCGACGCCTTGACGCTCGCGGCCGCCTCTTCCTTCTGGACAGTGGCCTTGGTCTCGTCGGCCTCGGCGCTGTCTTTCGCGATCTGCACCATCATCTGCTCCACCTCGATCTGCGTCGCCGCCAGCACGGGCTGCAGCTCAACCAGCTCGGTCTGCATGGTCGCGACGATCGCTTTGGTCTCCGACAACTTGTCCACGCCGTTCTGCAGCCGGCTCTTCATCGTGTTGACCTCGTCGCGCTTGGACACCAGCACGGCCTTGAACGTGGACAGCAGCTCCAGATAGCTCGTGGGCGTCACGTAAAAGTACCGCCGCAGCGTGTTGTAAAAGTCCTTGGACGCATGCTCAACGGTCTGGTGGATCACTTTGAACGACTCGACCAGCGCGGGCAGCGCGTCGCCCAGGTTGAGGTTGCCGTCGCTGAGGATCGCGGTCGCGACCGAGTTGAGCGCCTCGGCAGGCCACTCGCTGAACCAGTCGATCGTCGAGCAGTTGACCAGCGACGGGAACATGCGCAGCCGGTCGCGAAACAGCGCGCCGATCGGGCTCATGCAGACCACCAAGTGGATGTTGCGACGCACGCGGTTGATAAACTGCTGGAAAATGTTGGTCTTGGTCGGCGAGATCTGCCTTTTCTGGCAGTCGAGCCGGCACGCGGTCATGATCTGGTCCAAGTCTTCCGGGCCGTATAGGTTCGGCACGTGGCCCGCGTTGAGCACCCCGTTGAGATCTTCCAGCATCGTCTCGTTCACGACCTGCACGTCCGAAAACAGGAACACCACGGGCGTGTCTTTCACACCAGCGAGCAGCAGGCACCTTTTGACGTCGTCGCGCCACTCGGCCATGCCGTAGCCTTTGACAATCTCGACCTGGAAGCACTTGTAGCCGGCCATGTAGGTCGCGAGCTTGGTGAGACTCTGGCGGCCGCTGCCGCCCACACCGAGCAGAAGCGCGTTGCCCATGGGCTGGCGGATGATCCGCGAGATGCGAGACACGTGCTCCACCGCGTCCATGAAGAGCACGAGCGACATGGGCGTCTTACTCTCGGCGTTGTAATCGAGCAGGTACTCTTCAATAATCCCGAGCACCTTGTCCACTTCGACCACTTCTTCATAGACGCGCGGGTCCACACCCGGCACCAGATAGTCGCCGTAGATCAGGTACTCGCTCGTCACTATCTTGTTATAGTCCGTGCCATAGCACTCGGCGACCGTGCGCCGCATGAGCTGCAGGAACCAGTCGTGGTCTTGCTGGGAGACCATGCGGTCTTCAAACACGCGCTTGCACTCGTGGACCCACAGGCGGATCAGTCCGTCCGGCTCCGAGATCTTGCGGCTCTCGCCCATCAGCACGCCTTGGAACACTTTGGCGAGGTCGCGCAGGTTGAACGTGTAGTGCGACTTGGCCGGCGTGGGCAGCAGCTCGCGGCAGATCGTGCTGTACACTTTGATCGACGCACTCACCATACTGTCGCACAAACGACCGACGTCGCTGGCACAGCCCGCCAGGAAATTGCTCAGAATCGTGCTGAAAATCACTTTTTTGCTGTCGTCGCCCAGCTCGGCGTACCCGATCACGTTGAAATGGCGCACGAGGCGCGGCGTGATCGGGTTGCGGCCGCCTCCCGGTGGACCCATGGACGCCACGAACTGGATATCGACGATGCTGCGGAACGCCAGCAGCTTGCGGTCGTACCACCCTCCTTGGTCAAACCACTGGCGGATCAGCTCCAGCGGCGGCTGCGCGTAGTACTTTTCTCGCTTGGGCATGTTGAGGTCATCTACGTAGACCATGTATTTCTTTCCTGTCGGTGGCCCGTACACGCCCTTGCGGCGCTTCTCCATCTTGGCGTCCAGCAAGTCCTGGGTCTGGTTGGCTGAGGTCTGCGCCGAGAACGCGATGGGCACGGGGATCACCGTCTCTGCGGGGAGCGACATCAAGTACTTGGAGATGTTCACGGTCTTGCCCATGCCGGTGCCGCCGACCATGAGCACGTGCTTGTTCGCCTGCATCAGATAGTCGAGCAAAAACGTGTTGCGCACTGAGTCGGCGGTGGGCACGACAATGTCAGCAAACGACGTGTTTGGAGGCACCTTATACGCGGTGATCGTGTCCATCCACAGCATCCACTTTTGGTCTTTGATCGAGTAGCAGTAGTCGTACACGAGCCCTGGCAGCGGCATCAACGGGCGGCAGTTGTGCGCCGCCATCTCGCTGCGCAAATAGCTGTCAAACTTGACGCGGCCGGCGTCATTAGTCGTCGCGCCGACCGACCACACGAGCGCAAAGATGAACAGTGGCTCGACGTCGTTTTTGAATTGCGCCGACGGTTGCTGCACCTCGACGCCGTCGGGCTTGTCTCGATACGGGTCCAGGTAGCAGTCGAGAATCCTCATCAGACTTTGCGCGAGGTTGTTGTCCATGGTTGGCACGAGCTCCGCCATATAAGAGCGCATAAACGCCACCGATGAATACAGATACACATCAAACAGCTTGAGAAAGAAGTGGCCGAACGGGATCAGCGACTTGGGCAGTTGTTCCAGCCACGAGTCCACCACTGGACCCAGCCCGAGCGTGCTTGGCTCCATGTACACCATGCCCGTGCGGCTCACAGTCGCGGGCGACGCGACCGACAGATCTTCGACCTCGAACATCATGGTCATCTGGTTGGACATCTGCAGCATCTCGCCGCTGTTGAGACACAGCTTCTTGTTGTCATCCAGCACCGTGTTCATGTTCTCGATCCAGATCGCGTCCACCGGGCCGTCAAAAATGATCCACTTGCGGTCGGGCTTGGTGCAGCTCGAGGCTGTGCGGTAAAGCGTCGAGAGGATGCCGTCTTGCCACTCGTGCGTGTTGGGGTCGAACTCACCGTAGAGCTGACCCATCGTGATCGACTTTGGATTCAGCTGGTACTGCACGACTTTTTCGTAGGCAAAGCCGACTTCGCCACGATGCTTGAGCTCGGTCAGCGCGTCCGCGAGCACGGAGATGTTGCACGACTTGCCGCCGCCCGTGGCACCGACCACCATGAGCCCGTGGCGCACCACGATGGTCTCGTACAGCTGAATGCACTTGGTCAGGAAGTACGGCACCGGCTGGAGGCCTTGCTTGTGGGTCTGCAGCTTGATCACGCTGATCAGCGCGCCATAGTCCAAGTTGGGGCGCTGCTTGCCCGGGAACAAGTCGCTGATAATGCCGTTAAAGAGCGGGATGTCGTGCGCCAGGAACTTTGGTAAATTCACATCTTGCAGCGCGCGAAGCAGCAGCACGTCCTCATCCATATCCGGGTCGTCGCGCTTCAAATTGCCCGCCGCAGTGATCACCGTCTTGACTGCTCGCATGCCATAGTCGTAGTGGAACTGCGACGACAGCTGCTCCGAGCAGAGCTTGAACGTCGTGACCATTTTCGCGCCGAGTGCTCGTGCGTCTGCAAAGCCGTAGGCGAAGAACATGATCTCTCCGATCAGCGCGTAGTCCGGCACCATCATCGCCACGGGCCGGAACAGCGCCGCGAGTGAGTCGGGCAGCTCACTTCGCCCCGCGTACCCCGGGTTCATGGTGATGAACACGCCAAACTGATCGCTGAGCTTGATATCTGAGCCTTCGAACACGATCCTCGTGTCGCCGCGGCGAATGCCCAGCTGGAGTGTGATCACCTGCTGGCCCACCACCGACAGCACTTCGATATCAATGCGGTTGAACTCGTCAAAGCACGCCCAGGCGCCGCAGGATGCCAGTCCCTTAAAGAACTTGCCCATCGCGATGTAATCCAGACCGTCTGAGCAGTTGAACACAACGCACTGCTTGGCCAGCGCTTTGGCCAGATCTTTGGTCGTCTCGGTCTTGCCCGTGCCCGCCGGCCCGGCCGGTGCGCCGCCGAGAATCATCTGCAGCGCGCCCATGAGCGTGAGGTAGCACTTGTCGGTGAGTGGCGTGATCACCAGTCGGAACGAGTTGCCTAGGTACTCGTAGCCGTATGGGCGGCGCGAGGTCACCGCCTGCACCCACAAGTCGCTCTCCCAGTAGTACTTGAGCTGCGAGCTCCACAGGAAGTCTCCCTTGGACTCGACATTGTTGTCCACGAGCTTGCGCGTCACGTCGCGCGCATGAACGTCGATGACCGTCAGTGCGCCGCACGTAATGCGCGCCATCTTGTCCAGATTGCCGCGCACGAGCTTGACCATGTCCGCCAGCTGGCCCAGCTGCCTGGCCATCATGTTGGCGACGCCATCTCGACCCGAGCTATCCATGGCCTCCTCCATCTCGCGTGTCCAGTGCATCTGGCTGCCGTTCAGAACGCACATGCCGGGCCACTTCTGGATCCAGAGTGATCTGTCGATGCACGTGTAATCGAGGATCGCGCGCTCCATGGCGTCGCGGATCGACACCTTCATCATGCCTTCGACTTCCGACATCCAGTGCTCCACATTCTTGTTCTTTGGGTCGATGGGCGTCACGAAGTGGACCGTCTCCCCCTCGGCCGAGATCATCGCGCTGATGGTCAAGTCCTCTTCAAACGTCACCGCGACGATGCCTTCAAAGCATTTCTTCAAGTGGGGCTGCACGAGCTTGACGTCTTTGGACTCGGAGAGGATCGACAAGAGCTCGTCGTTGGACAAGAAGTAGAAGCGCGCAAACGACGAGCGCTTGACTTCTAGGTAATCGCTCAGTCCTTTCTGCACGAGCTCGAGGAAGATATTGGACTCTTTGAACTTGTCGAGCAGCTTGGCGTTCTTGCAAAACTCGATCGCTTTCGGTTTGGCCTTGGCGGCCGCCAGCGTTTGGCGCCAATTCTTGTCGACCGACGCGAATCGCTTGCCCTCTGCGGGGAGCTGCTTGTTGATATCCGGGGATTCGAAGATCGGCTGCAAGTAGAGCCAGTTGCGCTGGACAGCGAGCCACTCTTCCAGCACCTCGGATACGAGCTGGAGCGTCGCGTTCCAGTCGGTGATCTCGTCTTCGAACGGACCTTTAAACGACGAGAACATCATCGCCTGCGTCATCGTCACGTGCTCATCCAGCACGGTTTGGATCTCGTCAACACCTTTGATCACATACGTGCCTGTCTCGCGGTACGAGACGATCTGGAGGTCAATCTTGTCCCACAGGGCTTTCATACTCGTCAGCGCCTGCTCGACTTGGTACTCTTTGCCCGCAGCTTCCGCGATCTTGACAATGTCGTCGATCCGGTCGAGCAGGTTGAGCTGGAACACGTTCGTGAGCGTGAAGCTCTCGTCGATCTCGAGCTGAAAGCCGATGCTCTTGCTCAGATCGGCCCAGTGGCGCTGCCGCATGCCCGGGTTCCGCAGCGCCACGATCAGCGGCACAAACGGCTTGAACACGCTGATCTGTTCTTTCACTGTCTCGGCGATTTTGGTGCACGCCTCGTTGCCGCTGTTGCTGAAAAACTTGTACGCCTTTTGGATTGCGGCGCTGTACGTCTCGACCGATTTCTCCACGTCTTCGGCGACGATATCCGTGAAGCTACCCTGGATCCAGTTTTTTCGGCACTGGATCCAGTTGAACGACGTGGCCCAGAGCATGTTGTACGGCTCAAAGTTTTTCTTCGCCAGCGCGAGCGCCTCGTAGGACGTGACTTCCTTGCCGAACAGGGTCTCCCGACTATTAAACAGCATGGCATCTTGCTGCGCCTGCTCGAGCTTCTTCTGCACCGTCAAGGCGTGATGCGCCACATCGTCGACGAACGCCAAATTGTCGTATCGCGAGAAGCTCTCGATTTCCTCCAGCAAGTTTGCAAGCGTCTTCTCGAACCGCTCTTGCTCGGCTTCCATTTGCTTGGCAAACTTGCCCTTGCGCTCGTCCAGGGCCGACCTGAACCGCGAGCTCTGCGCGAGAATCTTGATCGGCCAGCCTTGCACGTTCCACGTCAACCGCAGGTGCTCGTCGCTCGCGTAGTGGTGGAACTCGTCAAACAAGGCGTTGTCTTTCATCATCTGGCCGATCTCTTCTTGCAGGGGCTGCATCATGATCGGAAGCCCGTTGATATACTCTTGCAGAGCAGTGAGACCTTCGATATCTTTGGGCGTCGCCGCTAGATGTTGGTTGATCTCGTCAAACTTGGTCATCAAGCGGGTAGCCACTTGGAAACAGTACGCGGTTTGAGCCTCCAAAAGCCTGGTAAAGCAGTCGCGGTGCTTCTTTGCGAGCGAGAAGCGAATGTTGGTGAGGTCCACAAGATACAGACCGAGATTTACGGCGCGCGACGGGATCGTCTCCAAGATTTTGGCCTCTTGGTCGCGGTGGTGGACAAGCAATCGTTTCAGTTCGTGCAGCTCCACGGGCGGAACAAGCGGTGGGAGCTCCGCCTCGCCGGTTGACGATCCGTCTTCGTTCGTGCGCGGCGAGCTCGACGCCTCAAGCTGGACCTTGATAATGGTCTTCAAGTATTCTTCCACGTTCAGGTTAAGCAGTTGGATGTACTGATCAAACTGCGCGCGGTACTGTTGGAGAGGGAGATTCGCGCGCCCCATGGCCGCGCTCACTCGCTCCTTCTGTTCCGCTACAAACTCGACGTTACTCTCGATGCACGTGATGCAGTCCTGATTGGGCCAGAAGATGCGGTCCATGACGAGCCGCTCCACGAGTTCCAGCGTCTTGAGCCGATTCAAGGCGGCGTCAAATTGCGAGACGACCGCGTCTTTGAAGTCCTTGGCCGACGTGATATACTCGAAGCGATACCCGTCTTCGAGGGCGAGGTGCTCCAGCGGACACTGCGCTTGCTTGTCGTGCGCATGGGCAGCATGCCACGCTCGGATCTCGGTTTCTCGAGTCTCCACAGCTGCCCGGTTCAGCGGCTTCCGCTCTGTGGAGAGGATCATTTCGAGGCGAAGGAGAGGCTGGTGGACTGGCGCAGACACGTCATTGTCGGTGCTGGCTGCGTCTCCCTTAAGGTGGTGGAGCGGGATGACTTGAATGTCGCTTGGGCTCTTCACACAGACTTCGAACCCGGCCATGCTTTCAATGAGGTGTGTGTAATCGACAAAGTTCTGACGGATCAAGTGCCGAAGTGAGTCCTCCACCATGTAGTTCACGCGCTGCAGGATCCCGCGAAGTGGCGTCGACAAGTAGCGAAGGCGATTTGGCTCGGCAAAGTTGTACCCTGGATGCTGCGCCGCGCCAAAGTGAAACTGTATCCGCTTGGCGGCCAAGCGCGTCCAGTGGTCTCTCATGTAGCGCAGCGCAGCGTGGTTCAGTTGCGCGTGGAGCGACGTAAACTCCTGGAGTGTGATACTTCGCGCCACTGGATGGACGTCGCCAAAGCTGATCTCGGTCGGTTGGTAGTCCAGCAAAAACTTTTGCGTCTCCACGTCGACGCAACTTTTGCGAACGTCAAGCAATGCGCTGACCGCAAATCCCAGGTTCATAAACGTATCGTCGGCGACCGAGAGAAAGCGCTTGTTGAAGTCGTACGAAGCGACTGACACGACGCCGCACTTAGGCGCGGGCCGCGCCTGCGCCTTCTCTGGCACTTGCAGGCCTGAAAATTCCGCGGTCAAATCGCTCTCATTGGTCTCAAAAATCAGCTTGTTCATGATCCGCATGTAGTCGCCGTTCACCTCTTCGAGCAAAGGGGATGTACCGGCGTCAGCTGGAATCGTCGATGACGACAGGGCGAGGTGGAGGATATTGCTGATCGTGTCTTGTTCGAGCTGGATCTCCGCATGGATAGGCATGCTCTCGATGTACAGCGCCTGCCGAAGCAGCGCCTCTGCCTGCTTGCGGCGCTTCTCGGCTTCCAGCAGCTTCCTTGCAAAACCTTCTCGATTCTCAGAGTCCAGCCATAGCAGTCCGCGGTGGACCATCGGAGACCCCACGCGCTTGCCTGCCCACCATGACACGATAAACCGATCGAGAGTGTCGTCGTAGGCGGTGACCATGCATCCCGACCAGTGGCCGGTGACGCCGGTGTGGTCATTCAGCGGCAGCGCAATCGCCTTGCGCGGCGCCTTCTTCAGCGACTCCTTCAGCGCATGCGCAGAGGCTAGAAAATCCACATCCATAAAGCACCAAATGGGCAGGAACGGCTTCGTAGCGCACGTATCACCGTCGTGAACGTCGTCGCTGGGAGCTATACCGAGATGGCCCAGCCGCTCCCGAGGTGCCACACTTTCAAGCCACGTGGCTGCAGTTGTGCCTGCACTGCCACCAGTGCCAGAAAGCTTTTTCAGCTTCGAGTGGGCGCCGTCGGTCTGATTCGCAGGCTGCACACTCGACGTAGAAGGAAAGGATACACGCGTCGGAGACGGCGGCGACTTGGCAGTCGGTTGGGATTGAACCGTAGGAGCCGATGGCTTGAGCAGGAAGCTCGATACCAGCTTCGCTGGCGATGACGACGATGCTGACGATGCGATCGAAGCTACAGATGATTGTGGTTTTGCAGGCTGCTCGAAAGCACCAGTC
Organism: Pythium dissimile; assembly: GCA_023336445.1. Taxonomy (NCBI): domain Eukaryota; phylum Oomycota; class Peronosporomycetes; order Pythiales; family Pythiaceae; genus Pythium; species Pythium dissimile. The sequence goes on along the minus strand of JAADWZ010000040.1, from coordinate 17,151 downwards.
TCGGGGTCATATCGATCCAGCTCGCTCTTCAGGAAGTCTAGCGAGGCGCTTGACGCCGTCGACTTGGGTTTGGCCTACACAACTGAAATCAGCTAATAGTGGCCCTTGGGTTACAGATCCAGCCGCGCAACTTACAGGCTTGGACGATCGCTTACTCATTTGTCGTAGTTGGGTGCTATCCGTTCCTACGATCGAGCTAGCGCCCTCAATTTGGCGATCCCCGTCGACGGCACGCTCAGTGGATATTCGTGTTGGTCGCTTGCTGTCTGCACAAGAAGAGATTTGCGGGTGCCTTTTCGTGACCCAGCGCCGCTCCGCGACCTTTGGCGGTCCGAGTTGGTTGATCATCATTGCGTTTTGGAGATGTATTTCAGCACTCAGACCATATTTAAGACCATTCAAGACGCACCTCGCTCTTCCAATACTGAACAACTACCTCACGTGTGGAGACTCAACTCGTCGCTTGAAGGTTTGGCTGCGTACAGATTGGTCTGCAGCGCCTCCAGCTGGTGAATGAGCGCCGTCTTTTTGAACTGGGCGGCGTGGTTGATAGCCTGCGACACGTAGGTCTGAACCACCACGTCGCCGCCTTTCATCGCTTTGAGCGCATTCATGATGAACTCTTCCTCCTGCGTGACCATACACAAAAAGCGATCAGCTGTCAGGCTTTTCAGACGGGCTAGAGAAGAAGTGCTACTTCGCTGTACCTGCTTTGTAATCGACCGGGCCTTGATCAATCGGAGAATGTTGCTCCACGCCTCCCAGTTCTCGACCAGCACACCGTACACGACGCGCACAAAGCTCTTGTCGTGGGCGTCGTCGACTGCCTCACCATCGCGGAGCGGGACGCCAAGCAATTGCGCCGTCTCTGCCTTGACAGAGTAGTTGGAACCCACTGACGAGTCTGACATGACTGAATCGCCGCTCTCGCTGAGAATCGGAGACGACGTGACTGAGGAACCGCTCGAATGCGATGAGGTTGGAGATCGAGACGGCGACCCTGGGGACGACGAAAAAGACGGCGAGCTGGGCGCGCGGTGGCTCTTTTTCGCCTGCTTCTTGTCACGTTTCAGCTGAGAAGAGCGTTTGCGCGTGCGCTTGTTCTTTGGCGGCTGCCCTCCGAGCGCAGCAGCTTCATCAGCGGCTTCGCCTTGGTACACATTGCTGGCTTGTTGCTGCTTGTAATCGATGAAGCAACGATATTAGTAGTGCGAGCAGATCACCCATCACGACGCTGGACTTAAGCACTTACCTTGGAGGTGCTTTTCTTGTATGGATTCCCCAAGTTGAAGCAAAGCTGGCGCCGTCTCAACCCGGCCGGTGTATCCTCGTCGGGTTCTGGATCACCAAGCGGATTCCGAAGCGCCTCCTTCTTGATCAGGCGCGACTCGTAATCGCTCATCGAATCGATCGGTTGCTGGTGCTTGTCATCTTCGTCGACAGCACGCAGGCTCGGGCGAAGCTTCAGATCCCCGTCTTGCTTTCGCTTCATAGAAAGACCCACGGGGGCGACGCGCGGGATTGAAACCACAGGCAGCCGTGTCGTCTTACCGAATAGTGACCGCGCCGATCGCTGGTGGGTCTGGATCATGTTCTCCAGCGACATGCTGCTCACTGCGTCCAACAAATTGTCGTTGTAGCTAGCACTCGAATCCTTCCCCGAACCAGCAGCGCCGCCATCAATGGACCTCGAACTTGCCGATACATCGACGCGAATAGCGCGCGAGTTTGTCTTGTTGTTGTTCTCGTTTTCAGTGCCGGCCTGATCGCGGAGGCGGTTGAGGAATGTCGAAATTTGGTAGCTGCGGCCCGAATCGTGCACATCCGGCACCAGATCGTGGAGGTTGTACTTGCGCAGGGCCTTTTTCAGCGGCTGGTAATAGTAGATCGGAATCGCACCGACGTACGCGGAGAATGATTCTCGCCACGACGAGGGCATTGCCTTGGTCTGGAAGATCCACGCGCCGGTCGGCGCATTGATGTTCTGCCCGCTGGCCTGGTACACACGGCCGGCTTCAACGAGAAGGTTGAACAGCAACGGGAAGTTGTACGGCAAGAGAACGAGCATGGCGTTGGATGAATTGCTCGAAGAACCCGCCCGCAAGAACCCGATCGGGTCACCTACGAGAAATTAGCACCACATAATATTAAGCAAGCACATTTCGACCACACTCACGACAGCGCATTTTCACTCACCCAAGCGTCCGTCGCCTCGGCTGTTCTGCACGTACACGAGCCATCGCTGTCCTCGCGGCGGCGTCGGCGACAGCGAGCTGTCGAGCATATAGCTGTCAGCCGGGAACTTGAGCGTGTCGAGCAACATGTGGTTGGTCGCTGCCTCAATGGCGCCTTCGACCGTGCGTCGAAACACGAGCGTCGGGTGCGACTCGCGCGGGGGCAGCGACACGGTGTTGCGGTCCAGCCAAAAGGATTCCGCGATCGGCCATGAGTACTCCTTGCCGCTTGGGATCGGAATGATCGTGTTGCGCACCGCAGGGAACTCGGCCTCGCCGTCGTTGGAGTCGCACCGCAGCTTGACCACCGCCCCTGGCTTCAGCTTGGAGATCACTTGGTCAATACTGTCCATATCACCACGACCATTAGTTGCTACAGAGCCTCTTGATCCAGAACGTTCCAGCCACCTATCCCACCTTTGTTCGACGCCGGTCTTGGAGGTCGGCATGTAGAGCATGCCGCCGGTGGCCTCGCTGAGCGCGAGGAGATCAGTGGGCACCGCTGGCTGCGCGCGCGCGAGGCCCGTGGTGGCGCCGAGCTTGAGTGCGATCGTGAACAGCCGCTGGTCCCAGCGGTACGGCTCCATCGTGAGGTCGGCGCCGACCAGCGAAGACGGCGGGATCGTTAGTGTGTCCTGGATGAGCCCGTCGGGCGTCGAGAGCGAGGTGGCGTCCGTGAGCAGCACGCACACGGCCACGTTCGTGTTCCAGGGCGAGCGCCCGAGCGCGTACGAGTCCCAGTTGAGCGGCAGCCGCACTTGGTTCATGAGGTCGAACGCCTGCTTGAGTGAGCCGCCCAGGTCGCTCAGATCGGTCGCGCGCAGGTTCTTGAGCTCGGCCAGAAACGCGTCTTTGTTGGTCGCCTGGTCCCACCCGACGCGCACGCGGCCGTTCCAGGGCGGCAGGGGCGGGGAGTACGACTGTGACTCGCCCGAGGGCAACGACCCGCGGGCCGTGGCCAAAACCGCGCGCGCGCTGGCGTTGGCGCTGGCGTTGGCGGCGCCGCCCGAGACCAACATGAAGTAGTGCTGCTGGTGGAAGCGGCGGCTTGGGTCGCGCACACGCTTGACGAAGCGCTCGACCGCCGACTTGGCGTAGTCCAGCAGCGTCATGCCGCTGCTGGTCGCCTGGTTCATCGACGCCGACGTGTCGATCACGAACGTCACCAGCATTGTGGCTGTCTAGTATCTCCTTCTGCTGTACTACTGCAGTGTGGGGGAAATGCTGAGCAGGCAACAGTACTGAATCGGAGCGTCCAAAGTACGCTTTCTGATAGTGCCATATTCACCCAGTTGAGTGACATATGCAGCCATGTGGCGCTATTTTTCTGGAAGGATCGCGGCATATTGGGCGAAGAGCCACCTCGAATGCAATGGAAGCCAGCGGAGATGACGAGCGCGTCGAGACGAAGCTGAGGGAGCTTGTCCATTCGTGGGGGCTCTCGCGCTTCAGCGAAGAGATGGCGTGGCGCTGGATCTTCAAGTCGCTCGGCGGCGGCGCGAGCGCAGACGACGACTTTGCGCGCGTCCGCAAGTGGATCTGGATGCAGCTCAACCAGCGGACGCGGCCAACGTCCATGGATCCCTGGCAGCGCGGCTGTCCAGAGTTGGTGCCGCTGCTACGGTCGCGTGCGGTGTGGGACTGTGCGGAGTTTCCGTGGGTAGCGAACCTCGAGCGCGCGGCTGGCGCTATCAAGCAAGAGCTGCTCGCGCTCAGAGGCCGCCAGGGCTTCCAGCCATACCGCGCTCCATCGTGGGCGAGTGACATCCACGTGAGTGTTGAATGCAAGAAAAAGAGAGAAATGGTTCTTTAGAGAGTTCTTCAATGATCATTCTGATTGTGTGTGTGTGTGTGTGTGATAGGCTACCGACGGATTGGGTAGTGTCGGTCATGATGCTGGCAATTGGAACGTGTTCTACTTGTTCCTCCACAATATGGACTTTGAAGCAAATCGAGCAATGTGCCCAACCACTGTGTCAACTATTCAGTCCATCGAGGACCACTACGACCACTCGTTCTTCTCGGCATTGGCGCCCTCGACGCATATCAAGAAACACCACGGACCGACCAACAAGAAGCTGCGGTGCCATCTGCCGCTCGTCGTACCTGAAAACCAAAGCCGCTTGCGTGTCGGCGACGAGACTATCCCCATCCAAGAAGGGAAATGCTACATCTTCGATGATTCATTCGAGCACGAAGCCTGGAACGACGACGCGAACCACGCGCGGATCGTGCTCATCGTCGACGTGTGGCATCCAGATTTGAGCGCCCAAGAGAGGAAGTTTCTCGGTTTCGTCCGCAACTCACAGCTCCGCATGGGCAAGAAGCAAGCGCATGACGCGAAAGACAACTTTTTCTGTATCATTGAGGGAGCCAACCAGGCCAACATGTCTGTCCAGGAGGAGATTTGGAGTTAATCATTCGTACACTGCTTTTCCACAGCGACAAGGAAGACGTCAAAAATCGGTTGCAGTGCATTTATGCCTTGTATGCAATACGTACCAGACCCGCGAACGCGATTGAGTGTACCCGTAGGAGACGTGATCAGTTCCCAGATGATAGAATGGCTACACTTCTCCTTCAAAATACGCAAACACGGTTGATCTCTATCAAAAGAAGGTGAGGCACGGGAGTGATGGTCTGTTATTTCCTCCCCAGCCCAGGACACCAGCATCGGCGCGGTTGATCTCCCACAGCACCAGCACCAGCGTCCGCGGAATGTTTCGATGGCGTCGTCAATCGCGCGCAGACGCGGTGGAGGCCACGGGGCCATTGTGATCGAGGTGCTCGCGCCGCTGTATCGTCAGTTCTGCGCGAGGACGAGGATAAAGAAGTAGAAGTAGAAGTAGAAGAAGAAGCAGCAGCAGTGAGCTACGCAGTCTAGCTGCAGCGCAGCGCCTCGGGCAAGCTGGAGGTCGTTCCCAGAGCTCAGTCTGCCCGGAGATATGGTCGTGGTCGACGCTAGCTGTGTGAACAGTGGCGCTGGCACTGCAACTGCCACGTGGAGGCTTTTTCAGCACTGCGAGGCACAAGTGCTTCGGCTGCGAGCAAAATATGTGATCTTAGCACCGAACGCGCTACCACGGAAGGCTCCAGCGCTCGCATGGCGACGCTGCAGCTGTTTGTCGCGATCCATGAGTGAGTAGCGCGATCGCATGTGCAGTCGTTCTCGCCGGATGATCCTGCAGCATTTACAGTCCGAGCTCCTGGTCACGCGCGGTTCGATTGTTCGAGGAAGCGACCGCGCCGAGATACTTGACTAGGCGAGGTATAGTAGTTGCCATGTCCTGGGCTGTCGTGCGCACCCTTTAGTGGATTTGAAGCCGCCGATGAATCAAAGCTCACGGAATCGACTGGAAGAGATCTTCCAGCAGCTCCCGAGTACAACCGAGAGCACCCGGCTCTGTCCGTTCCTAGTCAAGAGATGGATACTTCGCGACTCAAGCGGCCGAAAAGGAAACTGCACGTAACAGAGTTGACGAGACCGATGCTGCGCTGCTGCGCGCGCATGCTCAGCCCTCGCGACGCGGTGGCGTTCAGTGCGGTTTGTAAACCTTCCAAGCGTTGGCTTATGAGGTGATTCCAGGCTTGAAGCTCGTGCTATGCAGCCACCAGCGCACGACTCTCCGGTGGATGCTGTATCGAGAAAGCTCTTTCAAGGGTGAAGCCAACACGATACTTCATCCTTATGTGTTCCCGTCATTATTTTCTGAGCCCGACGCCGGAAATGCCACCGCGGCGATCAATCTAATAGAAGGAAAAATCGTATCACAAGCGTCGATCACGCGCGCAGCGGATGTCTGCGGCGGTCTTTTTTGTGACGAGCCAGGTCTCGGTAAAACGATCACGATGCTGGCGTTGATTCTCATGACCAAGGGCTATCGCTCCGATCCGCGCGACCTTATTAACGAATACCCCATGGCCCGGAAGACAGGGATCTCGCTACGGTGTTCAAACCGAGGACGCGAGCTCGACCCCGATAAAGTGCTTCCAAGCGCGACGACGCTGAATGTGGTGCCGAGTTCATAGCTAGAACACTGGCGGTACCAGATCAAAATGCACCTTTCACGTCGTGTGCTCAAGTGTTCATCGACGACGGCGACAACAAGAATGACCTTCCGCGGCGACGCTGGTCACCTACGACGTGGTCATCACCTCGTTTGACCGGCTCAGCCACCACTGGAAGTTCCACAACCTCGATCGGCGTCGGGGCAGAACCGGCCTGTATAAGCTGGGATTTGAAGACGCAGCAGATCGGTTCATTGACGGCCACATCAACCGAGGAACGTCCCCTCTCTTGAGAGTCCATTGGGTCCGTATCGTGGTCAACGAAGGCCACAAGCTCGGAGGAAAGCGGTCAACTGACCACATGTGCATGGCCGAACTGCTCCATGTCGGCAAGCGGTGGGTCATGACGGGGAAGCCGACCCCGAACAAGATGTGGTCGGCGGATCTTTGCAACATGCACGGCCTGCTCGTGTTTCTTCGAGACCGTCCGTACGGAGAGAGCGACGGAAAAGCGTGGGCGAAAGCGATGGCGTTGCCGTTCGAGCGACTTCATGCTGCGGGCTACACGCGGCTGCTCCACTTGTTGCAGCGCATCATGATGCGCCACACCAAAGCGTACATTCTCACGCAAATCCCGTCGCTTGTCCGCCACAACGTGTTTGTGAGCTCAACGCCGCGAGAATACGCAGTGTACAACGGCGTCGCCGCCGTTGTGCGAGCCAACCTGGTGGTGAACAACAACGACCCGAAGAATCCTGGCGTGCTGAATCGAAATAGCCTGCTGCACCGCGATAACCTCAACCACGCCAGAGACGCACTTCGTAACCTTCGAGCCGCCACGATCGGTGGTGGAAGTATTCTTGCGATATTGCCAGAGAAAAGCTTTGCTGAGACAGTGAACATGCTTATTGCTCGCGGGGTGGACGCTGGACGCGTCGCTGATGTGTCTCAATTTATGCGGCGAGCTGCAGGCGTGAACGTGCTGAGCCTGTGTGCTCTATGCGGTAGCCATTTGCCGCTGCTGATGGTTCTCCCGTGTGGCCACCTGAGCTGTGCCGACTGCGTGGAAACGCGCGTCACAACTGTCGGTCAGTCGTGTGGTATCTGCGAGGCCGCCTACGACTGGGACGCGTTCCAAGAGGTCCAGCCGGGATTTGAGATCAAGATCCTGAAAGATAGTTGGGATGACGACCACGGCGAGCCACATGGGCGCCCACACCGTTTTAATTCGACCGCAGCCACCGTCAAGCATCTAGTGAAGCGCAAGCCGTTTGTCGCGATAGATCTCGCGCGGTTTGTGACTGTGGACGCCAGCAAGGCGTTCCACGTATCCTATCGAGTGACGGAACTACGCAAAGCGTCTGAGACGGCGCGCACGCGCGAGGCTCAAAACGGGTACTTTTGGGACCACCTGGCCCAGAGACCAAAGGCCCTTAAAGTGGTCATTTTCTCGCGCAGCAAAGAGCACATATATCGTGTCAAAGTCTCGTTGGCGCAGCACGGGATCCTCTGCGCCGACTTTGTCGCGACGACGCCTACGATGCGATTAGTGGCGCTGATCAACTTCCGCAACGACCCCAAAAGCAACGTGCTGTTGATGACCGACGCTGGCTCGCACGGTCTCGATCTGTCGTTCGTGACCCACATTTTCCTCATGAAAGAGATCTTCGACAAGTCGCTCGACAAGCAAATCGTGGCGCGCGCGCATTGCATGGGCGCGCAGCACTCGGTCGTTGTGGAGAAGATTTTGGTGCGTGGCACCATGGAAGAGACCATCGACGCGCCAGACGAGCGACGCCAACGACAACAGACGACCGCCGTCGATAGCGAGTCGATGACGCGCCACTTGTTACGTCGCTTGCGTCTTGTCAACGAAGAGCTCGTGGCCGAGTTTGGGTTTCTCAAGTTTCGGCTACGATCGCACAAGGGGGAGCTCTTGAGGGAGCCCAATGTGCGTCTTCCGAACCGGGCAAGAATCCGTCGATCTCCACGAACGAGACAGCTGGCGCGACCGCCACACAAGACGCCACGACGGGTCATGCGCAAGCAGAGAGACAATCGGCCAGCCTTCGACGCTCGATGCTGTCGAGTGTGCCGATTGTGAGGACATGCTCAGCGCCTGCGCTAAAACCGACGTCCGAAAAGCCGAAGTCAAAACGACGACGGAAAAAGGGTCAGCACACCAAGTCAATTCAGCAGGAGAAAGTGAAGAAAACAGCTCGAATCAAAGCCGAGCCTGTTCAAAGAGTTGCTGTAGACCGCGGGAAGCGACGAGCTGACCGACCCGCTGTGATCGATCTCACGAGCGATGGCGACAGCGATCGAGAGCAATCAGCCGAATCGAACGCGGCGCTGTCGTCTGCACGACGAGCGACAGCGCAGTCGACCTATGCAGCGGCGTTTTACAGAGCGAGCAGCGAGGAGGAAGAGGATTCGGAGACCGACGACGAATGGAACTCGATCAAGTTTGAGCCTGTGCCTGATAAGAGGCCCAACTCGTAACGCGATCGAGAAGCGCGTGCGCAAACGGAGCGTTGTTTGACAGCAACGCGAAGATCTCGAGGGCTCTTTTGAGGCTGGGTGTAGAGTTGTATGAGTTTGCTCGGATGCCATACTCTGTGGATGTGACTATCGTTATGAGCAAATGCAGCCGAAAGTTTGAGGTTGTTGACTGCGCCGTGACTGTCCATACGTGAACTACTCGTCGTCGGAGACTTGGTCATTGAAAACGATGCGAGCGCGTTTGCCCTTCGTCTGGTTTTGGTCGTCGGCCAAACTCGTGAGCGCTCGTCGTCCGCGATCATCGAAAATGACGCGCACGCGAGGATTCCTCCGTCGTGCTTTGGTCGTCGATGCAAATATGGCGTGCTCGTCGTCCGTGTCGTGGTCGATGATATGATCCGCGCGCGGTTGCCTCTCTCTGGTTGCTTTTATCGCTGAGACGGATGGCTGTAGCTTTTCGTCGAAGTCTTGATCGTCGAATACGATATGAACCGTTGCGCGCTTGGCAAGTGTCCTGCTTGTTGGTAGCGTTGATGCTCGCTCTTCGTCTCCGTTTTGGTCGTCGAAGACAGTTCGTGTTCGCTTCGCTGTCCCATTCGACCTGCGGTTGCTCGAGTTGCTCGTGGGTTGAGGACTAATGACGAGCGGTTCATCGATGGCACCCGACTCATTCTCGTATCGTCACTGCTGGACGCAATCGAATGATCACCGGCTGAACTTTTGTCGTCGCTCGAGCTGTCGCCATCACTGGTTAGGTCGATAAACGCTCCATTGTGTCCCAACGCTCTCGACTCACTAAACAGAGAAACTGCAGAATTCTCTGTCATGCGCACTGGGGGCTTGCCGGGATTCGGCAGTCGCACCGTGTCTGAACAAACCAGCTCGGCAGCTTCATCCAGCACGTTGAACTTATAAAACCCAAACTCGGCGACTTCACGTTCGTTTACAAGCCGCAGTCTGCGCAGTAAGCGTCGCAGCTGTCGATATTGGACCAACAAATTGCCCATTGGGCTTGCTTGATTCGTTCCGATGCGTATGATACTTTGACTTCTGCCTCCACCCGCCAGTCTGGAAACCTTTCATTGCTTGTCCAGTGTTGCTTGCTGGTCGTGGCCGCATTGTCCGCTCCGTTAGTCTCTTCATCGGACTCTTCCTGCGTGAGCATCGAGTGATTTTCTTCATAGTGGTTATGGACAATCTCTTCCACAGGCACCCGCATCAGCAACTGCTCAACGTTCTGTACCCATGTGTCAATTCACCATCTCGTTGCAGCAATCAGCAATAATTTGGGATTTGCAAGTTTGCAACAATATTTCACACTAATAGACATTAGTTGCGCTCACCGGGGTGGAGGACCAGATCAGTCCTCGTCCGCATCGTCGTCAAATACAACGCTTCTTGCCTTTGCTTTCCCGTTGGGCTTCTTGAGAGTTGTACGGGATGTCTCCCGTTTGACTGCGTTCCACTCGTTGGAGACCTCAGAATCCTCACCCTTATCTTGGCCAGCTTTGCGAAAAGATGCAGCACCTCCAGACCGATGATCGTGTGGGCTGACCCCAGCCACACTATCTTCGCTCGCGCTGTCGGTATCGCTAGTCAAATTGATCGTGATTGGACGAGCCGGAGTGTTGTTGCCGTGTGATCGATTTGTCGGAGGCGACTCCTTGAACAAAACGCGGACTTTCTTCACCGTTCTGAATTGCTCAGAGGCTGAAAAATGTGTCGACGATGTGGAAACCGCAACCTGAGTTGTCGGCCTTGAAGGTGATTGAAGGCTCACTCGAGTCGTCACGACTGTGGGCGAGTCCACAGTTCGTGACGACTGAATTGGCTGAGCAGGATCCACTAAAGTAAAGTTCGACCCTGTTGTCGAGGGAGGTTTACCTGGGTTAGGAAGGCGAAGACTTGCTGACCGAACGAGTTCCCCATCACGGTCGAGCACCTTGAACTTCACGAAACCGAACTCAGCCACGTCGTTCTCTTCAATCAGTCGCAAGCTTTGAAGGAGGTTTTGTAAGTGGCGATGCTGGATCGACGTCTTACTCTGAGAAACCTTTTGTGGTCCAGCCTTTGAATTCACTGCCTGGCGATGCCTTTGGCGCTTGTGCTTCAGCTTGTTCTCGCCCGCGAAGAAACCTCGCATCACCCGAGATCCTGGCTGGTGAGAAGACGACACAGTTCGCGAGTCATCTTCGTTGTACTCGTCTAGCGCCTCCAATTCTTCCTCAGGCTGTTCCCCGTTGTGCCCCCTTCTGTTCATCTCATGCATGATTTCCTCCACAGACGAGCGCATCAAGAGTTGCTCAACAACAACTGAATGCCGCGCACCCATTCGATGAGCTCTAGCAACAACTTGCTTCTCGAGAGACTTGTCCCAGATCTCGTCCATCAAGAAAATGTGGGTCACGAATGAGAGGTCAAGACCGTGCGAGCCCACGTCCGTGAGTACGAGGACATTGCTGTTCGGGTCGTTGCGGAACTTCAGCAATCCTTGCATGCGCATTGCAGGGGAGACACCAGTGATGAAGTCCGCGCAGTGAATGCCTTGTTGGGCGAGAGCGACTTTCACTCGCCAAATGTGTTCCTTGAACTGAGAAAAAATGATTGCCTTGACGACTTTTGGGCGAGGTGGGGACTGGCTCCAGTAGCTGTCGCTGTCACGCTCATCGTGGCGCGCGTAGTCCTTTTGAAGCTCAGTAATTCGACTAGCAACGTAAAAGGCTTTGCTTGCGTTAACCGTCGCGAACCGCGAAAGGTCAATTGGAATGACGCGTTGCCGATTTCCGTCACGTTCTCTCACGGGGATTGTACTTCCGTCATTCGGTCGTACTCGAGGTCTATGCTGTGGTTGCCGATTTACACTGCTACCGTTGGAAGCTGCACGTATGTTTGGCTGAGCTGTTCCTGGAGTCGGCGTGTTATCATATTCCCAAGTTTCTTCGACGTTGCCGAATTCAAAACCAGGCTGAAGCATCTGAAAAATCTCCCAGTCGTAGTTCGTGTTGCAGATTCCGCAAGAGGGACCAAACTCGTCCACTCGAGTTTCCACACAGTCAGCACACGCCATATGCCCGCACGGAAGAAGCATTAGCAGCTGCAAGTGTCGGCCGCAAAGCGTGCAGAGGCTAAGGACATCAATGCTCTCAGCTTTGCGCATGAACTCGACGACTTTATCGATGCGTTGAGGTTCCACCCCATGGTCGTTCAGCATGTTGATTGTTTCAGCAAAGCTCTCCCTCGTCAAAGTTGCTTTGATCTGGCCACCTCCACAGGTCGCCAAGCGAAGATTTCCGGTCACCTGTTTCGCCCATCGTCTGTGAATAGGATTGAGCAAGCTGTCGAGATGAAGTTTTCCAGGGGTGTGTGGATCTTTGTTTGTGATCACAAGGTTTGCACGAACTGCCGCGGCTACACCATTGTACATCGCATACTCGCGAGGTGTCGGATCAATCAGCACCACGTGGCGAATCGGCGATGGGATCAGAGTGCGGACAGACTCTTTCGTGTGCCGCATCATGATGCGATTCAACAGATGCAGCAACCGCACATACCCCGACTGCTCCTTCTGCTCAAACGGCCGTGCGATCGCTTTCAACCACGCCTTGCTGTCGGGCTCTCCATACGGTCGATCACGCAGAAACACCAACAACCCATGCATGTGGCGCAGATCAGCCGACTGCAGTGTGTTCGGCGTCGGTGTGCCAGTCATCACCCACCGCTTGTCGGCGTGGAGCAGCCTGGCCATCCGCATGTGATACGTCTCGTTCGTGCCGCCTAGCTTGTGACCTTCGTCAACGATGATCCGAACCCAGTGCACCATCAACAGTGGCGAAGTGCCGCGATTGACGAACCCATCGACGAAGCGGTCCGGACCATCATCGTAGCCGTATCGGTCCGGTCTGTGCTCTTCTAGCGCCGACTTTGGACGACGGTACTTCCACTCGTCAGTGAGACGGCCAAACGATGTGATCACCACGTCGTATGTCGCCAGTTCTTCGAGACACGGCAGGTCGCACTTGAAGTCAATGTCGTCCACGAACACCTTGAGCACTCCACTCGCCACGTGAGTCGCGATCTGGTAGCGCCAGTGGTCAAGCAGCGGGTTCGGCACGACGATGAGAGATGTGGCGCTTGGCTTCAGCTTCCGTGCGTTCAAACTTCGCCCGCGGCTGCCCGACGATCGCAACGACATTCCGACGCGCTGTGTCGTCTGTTCTTCGTCCTCCAGCGTGCGTGGATCCGACCGCTGACCCTTGGTTCGCAAGATGAGCGCCAACATCGTGATCGTCTTGCCGAGCCCAGGCTCGTCACAGAACAGACCACCTCGGAAGTCCGTCGCGGGCGACACCGTCGATTGCTTGACAAGCCGACATTCGATCAGATCGATCGAGTTGGTCTCAGACATCATATCTTGCGGGTTAGCATCGGAAGACTGAAGTCTAGGCCGTGAAGGAAACACAAACGGATGTGGCAACTCCGTCGAAGCTCGATGACCTGACCCTTCGCGATACAGCAACCACCGCAGACCCTTCCGTTGGTGACTGTACAGCACCAGCTTGAGACCGGGCACCACTTCATACGCCAAGTGCTGGAACATGGAGCACACAGCACTGACTGCCGCGAGGTCACGCGCACCCAGCATCCGCACAAACGCGTGCAATGCCGGGATCGGCAAGTCTGTCAGGATAAAATCCCGCCGAGTTTTCTTCATACGCGTGGCGTACGTTGCATCGTCACGAATCGCCATTTGTTCGACTTCCACGTGAGTCGTGAGTCGGTAAAAGACGTCGTCCAGCGTGAACCGTGCTTGGTCGGCTGTCTCGAACGGGTGCAGTTCACACCCGACAACATGGCATCGACTCTTTTTGGCATTTTCCACAACCTGGGTGAGTTTTCTGTGCTTGCTGCTCAAGCCTTTGACCGCTTGGGAGCCCAGCTGGAGATGGCTCAGCACGAGGTCGAAATCGCTGAGCGATCCGATCTCGGACCGGCTCGCACGCTCATGCAGCGCCACGAAGAGCTGCAGCGTTGCCACGTTCATGATTTCACCGTCGCTCAACTCGTGTGGACCGCTGAAGACCACATACTTGGCCGTCACACGCAGCACGTGGCGTTCGCCGAGCACCACCACGCTCTTCAACAGCCGCACAAACTCGCACCGACAGCCCCCATTCTCGTGGTTGACGCAAGCCACATCCATCGTGACGGGCTTGCCAGGGTGGCCGAGCTCTGGGAATCCGAGGCACAGCCAGTCGTCGTGCGTGCGCTGCAGCGCCACGTCGAAGACCGCGACGTCGCGGCCGCTGAGCGGGATCTGCGCGTACAGCGGCGCCAACAGCTCGACGACGTGTGCGCTTGCGAGTGTGGGCTCGGCAAAGGAAAACACGTCCATTGCACGGAGATTTGATGAGTGGGACGGTGGCTGCTGTGGCGCGTAGTCGTCTCCGCGCCACCGACGCATCGGTCGTTTCCTTTGCGTGGCAATGTTTCCCCTGGAATTTGTTTGCTTAAGAAGTCCGGCGGTCAGAGACCATCATTCGTGGGACAGGACGATGAGAGCATCGTGATTTGAAACAAATTTTCAAATAGATATCGTGTAGTGGAAAGTATCATGTGTAACCTTGAGATGGTTACACCTCGCGGTTGGAGTTTTGAATACATGTGAATTCACAATCACCACGAGGTCCCATGAACATGGCCGAGATCTCCAAGTTCAACAAGGCGGCTACGGCCGCGGACGCGACCAGCAAAAGCTCAGTTGTGTATCAGCAGCTTCTAAACTGCTGTGGCTCGCACGCGTGGGTGTGCCACATGCTCGACGCGTTCCCCGTGGCGGACTTCGACGCGCTCTGCCGCGTATCGGAAGTAGCGGATGCCAAACTGACTCGCGAAGACTGGCTTGAGGCATTTGCCGCGCATCCTCGCGTGAGTTTTGTCGCTGATGCTGAGCATTCCGTGAGGCGATATTGAAATGATAACGGTATGTCTTGTCTTGCAGATTGGCCGCGCAAAGAAACCCATCAAGACGTGGGAAGCGCAAGAGCAACAGGTTCGTCATGTGCATTCGTACAAGGATCCGTTTCATCGCGAAGTCAACCCGATATGATTCCGTTTGGCAGGCGACTCAGACCGCCAACGATGGGATCCTTGACCGGCTTGAACAGCTGAACAATCAGTATTTTGACAAATTTGGGTGAGTGGCGATCGCAAGCTTGCCTTCGCCCCATCGTTGGTGACTGATACTCCACATCACCCAGTTACATCTACATTGTGTGCGCAACGGGCAAATCGGCTGAAGATATGCTCGCGATCCTAGAATCGCGTGTGGGCAATTCGATGGAGGCAGAGCTACCGATTGCAGCGGCGGAGCAGAGCAAGATATCCAAAATTCGTCTTAGGAAGTTGCTCCAAGAGTAAGATCTTGCAGTGCGTTGAGCTCATTGAGCCACGTGCGCAAAATGTTGTGAGCTCATGGAACAGTTTGTTCACAGGTCATCCCCGGATGCAAAGCTCTAGATCGCGACCTTCACACTTGCATTATATAGCCCGCGCGTCAAACAAAAATATGGTCACCTTCATTGACAAACCAAGCTATAGCTGGTTGTTGAAGCAATTGGAAGTAGTCTACTTCCGTGACGCATGCAGAGCAGTTGCTTATTCCTGTTCTAGTCGAATCTCTTCCTGGGGGACTCTCTCATTCAGTGCGGCGACGTGTTTCTCCAATCCTTCTCCGTTGTACGATACCAGTGGAGAAATTTCAATCTTCGAGGCCACATCCAGCTTCTCTGAGCAAAAACGCTCCGAGTCTTCCTTTGAAAGCGTTGACTCCGCAGCCACTGCGAGCCAGGACTTTGCTTCATTGAAGATCATTTGCCTCGCCGTGTCTGGCGAGTCCACGGCACTGCCCGAAGCATTTTTCACCGGCGCAAACTCTGTCTCACGCGGCACCGAGAGCACGGCCATGCGCGATGAGAGCGGGAATGTGTCGAAGATAAAAGCCTCCAACTTCATGCCAGTGTTGACGGTGGGTGTGTACGTCTGACCATCTTCATCTGTGATCGGGATTTTTTTCTGCGCCACATGATACTTCAGACTGAGGTTGGGAAGTACCACATCGCTCAAAAACTCGCTGCAAAATGGCATCGAAGTGTCAGCACCCTATCCATCCACCTGAGCAACCACAGAGAACGTACGTGGTGAAGAAGTGGTTGCAGATGTTGGCAGCGCCATACACCAAGTTTCCAGTGGTGGCGTCCGTGAGTTCGGAGGCGGCCATGTCCATCTCTGAATACTCGATGATACAGAACTTGCCATCTTTTTTCGCCACCACGCCGACGCTTTCGTTGGCGCGCGACTTCCACACAACTTTGTTTCCGCAGTCAGCATTCTTGTCGATACAGTACCCGATGAACACAGGATCCGCAACCTTGCAAAGAGCATTGTCCACGGAAAACACGTGAACATACTTGACGCCTCGCTGCTTCAGCTGATCCAACCCTCCGCTTTGAGCAAGCGCCTTGTAGATACCGCCGTTGCCGTCCGATGCCGTTGCCAGCGTGTGCGAGTCTTCCAGCATCAGCTTGCCATTCCGAGTGAAGCACGGCAGCGTTCCTTGCGGGAAGAAGAATACTTGCTCCTCTTTGAGTCCGAAGAACTCATGCTGCTTGAAGTACCCCACAGTCTCGGCGTGGTTCATCAGGCTCGTCATCACGTACAACGGAATGACTGGGTTTGGTTCTTCTCCATCAACAGGGAAAGTGGACGCTGCGAGACGCTGCAGCTTGAGCACGCGCTCGATAAAGAGCTGAAACAGGCTCTTTCCTGACGGAAGATCAATGTCGTACAATCCTTTCGGACCTGCAAAGCCCAGTCGTGTTCCCTGGCCGCCGCCCATGACCAGCGCGCACACTTCGCCCTTGGCGATCGCCTGCAAGCCGAGCGCGAGCCAGCGCTGCTTATCATCCTCGCTACTCTTGTCCAGGAGATCAAACTCCTCGAGCGGCTCAATGTTCGTGGTTTTGTTCGCGGAGTCGGCGTGGCTGGCGGACGACGCCTGGAAAATGGAGTCGAGTAGATCCAAATCCAGCGCTTCCAGCTGCAGATACAAAAAAATCAGCCCAACGCTGGCATTTCGTATGAATGGAATGCAATGCAAACTAATACCTGAGTGACTAGCGCCGCCGTTTGCTCGGCGTCCAGCTTGCCTTGGTCGTAGAACTATTCGAATACAACGCCACAACGACGTAAGTCCTCGCGGCTCGAGAGAGTCGACCACCAGACTCACCTTAAGCACATGGTCCTGTTGCTTGTCGCGCAGACGCTGAACGAGCTCGTCCGGGACGAGGCCCGTCATCTTGAGGCGCTTGCTACTCGGCGAATCTTCCATTGTGTGTGTGGGGGGGGGGGG